>JADBJO010005699.1:47500-52500 GCA_016801955.1 Conus betulinus | reverse complement strand
ATGACAATGTAAGGTATGAAGGATGACAATGTAAGACATGAAGGGTGACAATATAAGGCATGAAGGATGACAATGTAAGGCATGAAGGTGACAATGTAGGCATGAAGGGTGACAATGAAGGGTGAAGGGTGACAATGTAAGACATGAAGGGTGACAATGTAAGGCATGAAGGGCATGAAGGGTGACAAATGTAAGGCATGAAGGGTGACAATGTAAGGCATGAAGGGTGAAGGGCATGACAATGTAAGGCATGAAGGGTGACAATGTAAGACATGAAGGGTAACAATGTAAGGCATTCTACGATGTAAGGCCTGAAGGTGACACAATGTAAAGTACTCAACGATGTGAGGTATACAGTATGACAATGCAATGCGTGCAAAGACGTAAGGCATGAAAGATGACAATACAAAGCATGTAAGATGTCAACGTGAAAAAAGAAAATGTGCCAGATGACCCAGCTGTTGTAAAATGTCTGTCTGGCCAGAACAGACACGGTGTTGTAATGCTGATCGTGAGCAATTTCTTGACGCACTTGGGTCCACTCAGCTGACCCCAGATAAAACGGGGCTTAGGGCAATAGGTGTTGTTCACTCAACTGACCCCCAGATAGTATGAGGATGGTACACTGCAGACTGTGTCTTGAGCAAGGTTGTTGACCTGTGCCTGTCTCACCGCTCTGAGGTAACGAGAGAGAGAGAGACAGACGGACAGACAGAGACAGACAAATCAGACAAACAGACAGAGACAGACAGACAAAACAGACAGACAGAGAGAATCTTAAGTATACTCGTTTGTTTCCTCCCCAGAGAGAGAGAGAGAGAGAGAGAGAGAGAGAGAGAGACAGACAGACAGACAGACAGACAGACAGACAGACAGACAGAGAGACAGAGAGAGGGAAAGAGGGGGAGGGGGCCACACACACACACACACACACACACACACACACACACACACACACACACATAGACAAACAGAGAGAGAGAAAGAGAGAGAGACAGACAGACACAGAAGGAGACGGAGAGAGAATCTTAAGTATACCCCTTTGATTCCTCAGAGAGAGAGAGAGAGAGAGAGAGAGAGAGAGAGAATCTTACGTATACCTCCCTAATCCCTCCTCCAAAGGCACGATGACGTTTTATACTATGACGATCCCATACATAGGCAAGCACTGCTTTCTAGCAACCTTCATGATGCACGTGTGTGAAACCAGGTCACGTCACCCTGCTTGCTTCTTGTGTTGCACTGCGTTGTTTTCTACGGTGTTTTGTTGTGTATCATCGGTTTTGTATTGCACTGTATTATATTGTATTGCATTGCATTATATTGTAGTATATTGTATTGTTCTGTATTGCGTTGTGTGTTGTATTGTACGGTGTTATGTTGTGTAGGCTCGGTTTGTAAACGTTGGATTGGATTGGATTTTTCTGTACTGTATTGCATTGCGTTCTGTTGTACGGTGCTATGTTGTGTATGATCTCTATTGTATTGTATTGTTCTGTACAGCATTGCATTGTGTTGTATTGTACGTTACTTATTTTGTGTATGATCTCTATTGCATTGTATTGTTCTATACTGTATTGCATTGCGTTGTGTTGTATTGCGGTATGTTGCGTATAATCGGTATTTTATTGTATTTTTCTGCATTGTATTGCATTGCGTTGTATTGTGTTGTGTTATGTTGTGTATGATCGGTATTGTATTGTTTTGTATTGTATTGTTTTATGTTGTGTATGATCGGTATTGTATTGTTTTGTATTGTATAGTATTGTATTGCATTGCATTGCGTTGCACAGCGGGTCTTGTAAAGTGTTGCCCTGCGTTGTATCGTGTTGAATTGTGTTCGTTTCATTACATTCCATTCTATATTTTGGATTCTGTTTATATTATATTGTGTTGTATTGGACTGCACTGTATTGCACAGCATTGTATTGCATTCTATTGAACGGTATCGAAGTGTATTGGGTCATAGGGCATCGGAAAACATTGTATTGCATCGATTTGTATTGTCCTGTATTGTTTGGGGTTGAATTGTACTGCACGGCGCTGTACTGTCCAGTATAGTGCGCTGTATCTTGTCACTTTTGTCGTCACAATTTGCCTGTGTACAAGTTTTGGGCCGATCTGATACAGCGCAAAATGTCACTAATACTGTCCTTTGCGAGAAGCGAATCGTGACAATTGTAACTTTGCTTTCATGATCCACGCAAAATGTAACAATTCTTACCATTTGCGCGAGTGATATACACAAAATATAACAATTGTTTCATTTCGCGTGGCGAATGCATTTTAAAAGGGGGTATAATGAGCTAAAAGAATAGGCTGCTTAACTATGAAGGTGGGTGTGTGCGCGCACGTGCCCACGCGCTTGTGTGTGTGTGTGTGTGTGTGTGTGTGTGTGTGTGTGTGTGTGTGTGTGTGTGTGTGTATGTGTGTGTGTGTGTGTGCGTGTGTGCGTGTGTGCGTGCGTGCGTGCGTGCGTGCGTGCGTGCGTGTGAGTGAGTGTGTGTGTGTGTGTGTGTGTGTGTGTGTGTGTGTGTGTGTGTGTGTGTGTGTGTGTGTGTGTTCATTGTTATCTCATGGTTATATGCTGTCTGTCTGGCTCAGTGGTAAAAATCCCTGTTACGTGGAACCCATTGTACAAGTGGAATATAGGCCTGCACGCTCCTGCAAAGTTCATTTTCATAGTTCATATCAAGTCAGACATCATTCTCATAACACAGTGTGGGTTTATGGGTAAAAGTTCCTTAGTACAACTCAGCATAAATCGGATGCAAAGCCAGTCATTTGGTTTGTACATGTTCTCGTGTGTGTGTGTGTGTGTGTGTGTGTGTGTGTGTGTGTGTGTGTGTGTGTGTGTGTGTGTGTGTGTGTTTAAAGGAAGAGTGTGTTCATGAGCATTAGCGTGTGTGTGCATGTGTGTGTTGTTGTTGTTGTTGTTGTTGTTGTTGTTGTTGTTGTCCTTGTTGTTTTCACCTTTTTATGTTAAACCCACCTGATAATGTCTAAATCATTGTCTCAGTCACTGTTAAAAGGCGAGAATGAGTGACTCGCGCATCGGATTTCGGTTCATTGTACTCCCACTACATAGTAACTCTACTCCATCCGAATGCCTGGCAAATCCTAACCATTCTACACAAAACAAACTCTGCAAAGGTCTCACTCATACACCCACTTCGTTTTCTAAGGTCAAGCACATGCCGCTCATCGCAAATAAACAGAATTCAAACACTCGCAGTTGTTCTCTCTTAGGTATAAATCAGGTAGTCATCCGCGAAAGGTAATGTAAGAGAGATGGGATAATTAGACCTATGAGGTTTATCTAACGCCTCACGGACACCACCAGAATGACTCACATCTAGGTGAACTGCAGTAAGACTACTTTTCATAATCGATGCCCCAGGTTAGAACGCGCAACGTGTATCATTGTGTACCTAGTACACGAACACGAAACAAAACAGACACCCGTCTTTGCCGGAGACGGTCACTCCCTTACCGAGGAGTGTCTTATCTTGGGAGATTAAAAGTTTACAAGAAGCGTACATTGATAAGTATCAGAAGTACGGACCGTCTTGCACAGAGCAAGAGGCGTTTTCTGTAAGTCAGTCATTTATACAAACGCAGCTTGAATGTTTTCATTTGATCGTTGGCTGAAAGTTTTTTTAACGACGCGCATTCCCCTGGGAACTTTTCTGACTGTCGAATCCGCGTATACATTTGTTCAGCCGTCTCTGTGTGAAATTTCTAGACAGTGAATCATGTTTTTACTGATCGTTGTCGTCACTGTGATGACGTCGTTATTCTCATCTCCTTCAGTGCGAGGTAACCTTTTATGTGTGTTATGTGTTTAAAACTTTGTTGATTTGTTTGTTTTTGTGTTGTTGATTTTTTCGGCAGTCAGTTTAGCTAATGGTCATGATTTCGAACCACTCATGGGTTTTTCTCTGAAAACCTTCCGGCAGTAGATGGGTACCTGATTAAGCTCAGGGAAGGAGAAGGCAGAGGGGAGAACAAGTACGGAATCTGTCTTCATTAATATGGAACTCCAGACACAGTGAATCTCCAATCGGTCACTGTCGTGTATGTCCACCAGGTACACCCCCCCCCCCCCCCCCCCCCCCCCCCTAAATTGAAGATTACGTCGTCCAACTAAAAGGTAAAACTTTTCCGTCAAACATTGTAGCTAATTTAGATATAAACTGAATATGTCAGCATCCTTATGTCGATCCGGAATTTTGACGGTAGGTCTTACTTTACATCTCAGTTTCAAATAAACAAATTAACATGCAGCAGAAATAAGGTACGATTGACAGATGACGGGTCCTAAGACCGGGCATAAGTGTCGAGATTTAGAAAGCCCTTAGACTTCGTATTTGTCAAGAACTTCTACAATTTCCCCACAGTTTACAAAAGATGGAATTGTTAGATTTTGTTGCCCTCAGGCTGGAGAGATCATGAGGTTATTGGTGATAGTGGTATGAAAAAACGAAAAATTAAAAAAAAAAAGGGGGGGGGGGGGGGGTAACGGAGAGAAGAGAGGAGGGACATTTGGTGTGGCGGGATGCAGGAAATCTGAGGGGGTGAGGTTGGGGATGTGGAAGTCAGTGCTGGCAGCCTCTACTCGCAGCACCCTCCAATGAAAGTTGATGAAGCATGGTTTTTTTCCAGATTCGAGCCACCAACCAGCATAGTCGACCCAACATAAAAAGGTACTAGTATCTATTTTAGGACGAGGAGTTAAACTGCAAGAGAGAGGTGATAGGCACCACCATCGTTCTGTTGGGATTCTCAATTCCTCACTCCTCTCTGATTGTCTTGATTGTGGACCCCCCTCTCTCTCTCTCTCTCTCTCCTCTCTCTCCTCTCTCTCTCTCTCTCTCTCTCTCTCTCTCTCTCTCTCTCTCTCTCTCTCTCTCTCTCTCTCTCTCTCTCTCTCTCTCTCTCTCTCTCTCTCCTCTCTCTCTCTCTCTCTCTCTCTCTCTCTCTCTCTCACAGCTCAAGAC
>JADBJO010005699.1:25000-40000 GCA_016801955.1 Conus betulinus | reverse complement strand
TCATCAACAGAGCACAATATCGAGAAGAGGAAGCTAATTGATTCACGAGTCACAGTCATGTTCAGGTATGCTGATCGTTTTTCAATATTCTTGTATATTACAACAAACAACTCAGAAGACGAAGAAGAAGAAAAGAAGATGCAATTCAGAAGCAGTCCATGAAGAAAACGTTACACTGGTTGGGACTAAGCTATCAAGCACAGAGTGGAGTAGTAGGGAGATGAGCAAGTGTCACTAATGAGCAGAGAAATAATGAGAGAGAGCACGAAGTAAAGAGGATGAGAGGAGCTAGAGGATTTTGTGAACTACAGATAACTAGCGAAAGTGGAGAGAGAGAGAAGACAATGAGGAGGAGAGAGAGAGAGGAGAGGGAGCAAGAGAGGACGAGACCTACGGTGGAGATTAGTATTAGACAGGAGGTAACTAAGAGAGAGTCTGAGAAAGACTAGGGAAATTAAGAGAAGAGAGGAGAGAGGAGGAGAGGAGAAGAGGTATCTGACTGGTTTGGAGAATATTCTTGTATTTACAAAGAAGGAGGTAAAGAGAAGTAAGCGAGTTAGCTGAATGTTTTGCAAGGCGGAAGTGAGAGAGAGAGTTGAGAGCGAGAGAGAGAGAGAGAGAGGAGAGAGAGAGAGAAGAGAGAGAGAGAGAGAGAGAGTGAGGGATGAAAATGTGATAGATATTATGAAAAAAGAAAAAAATGAACATGAAATGAAAATAAAGGCATAATAATAAATAAAGGTAAAAAAGCTAAAAACGAAAAGCGTGAGAAGTTAAGAAGAGGAAGGAAAAAAATTCATAAGAGAGAGAGAGAGAGAGAGAGAGAGAGGAGAGAGAGAGAGAGAGAGAGAGAGAGAAGAGAGAGAGGAGAGAGAGAGAGAGAGATTCTTGATTGACTGATCTTTATTAATCCGCAAGGATGAAGATAGTCTTAGCCAAAAATAGGTCCAATCTGTCCTCGTCATGCATACTGACAATCAACATAGGAACACGACACAAAACTGATTCTACAATGACAAGCAGGGACTATTCATAAACGTAATAATGAAGGGCTCCTTCCTCCCAAGGACCATCGGGGACTGGAACTCTACAGGCCTACCATCGGTAAAATTCATTCATCCAGTGCACTTTTGACACTTTCGTGTCAAGGGTTACTAAACATCTTTCACAAGAGAAAACTTTCTTGTTTGTTTGATTTCTTTTTCTTTTTTTTTTTTTTTTTTTTTTTTTTTTTTTCCTTTTTTTTTGTTCTTTCTTTTTTTTTTTGTGCTGGTCTGGCGCAAGGTGTGGACTTGATCCCTATCCTTTGGTGGGTCGGGGTGTCCGTCCGTGCGTGCGGGGCGGGGCCGGGCGCAGCACACTCCATAAACGCCTGCTTGTGGGAGTCGTGGTTGCCGTCTGGTGTTTTTTTTTGTTTGCATTGTTTGTTTTTGGTCTTGTGTGTGTTTGTGTGGTGTGTGGTGTGTGTACTGTTTTTGTGTGTGTGGTGTGTGTTTGTGTGTGTGTGTGTTCCTTTGGGGTTCCTTAGAAATTTTTTTTAATCTTTAGAATGTTCGTATCGAGTAACTTTTCTTTAGCAAACCTCTTGGCCCTTGTTTGGTTGTTGGGCATCTTGTGTGTACTCTCTGTCCCACACCATCCTAGCCACACTCCCCTCCCTCCCCCCCACCCCGCCCTCGAATCCCCCCACCACCTCCCCCACCCCCCCCCCCTGGGGGCCACCCCACACCACCCCCCCCCCGGCCCCCCCAACCCGCCCCCCCACCCGCCCCCCCCCCCACGTGGCCCCAGAATCCTCCCCCCCCACACCCTCCCCCCCCCAAAACCCTACCCGTAACCAGCTGCTTCTGTACTCCACCCGAACCTAAGCCATCTCCCCCCCCCCCCAGACCCCCCCCCCCCCCATAACCTCTCCCCCCCCCCACTCCCCCCCCCCCGCCCCCCCCCCCCCCCCCCCTGCCGCCCCCCCAATACCCCCCCAACCCCCAACCCCCCCCCCCCCCCGAACCCTACAAAGTGTAAGAAACAAATCAAGCAACAAAACCGGTAACAGCGGCTTCCAATAGTTTTCTCCGAAGAGCTGCTTATAAGGAGAAAGAAGAAAAGAAGAAGAAGAAGAAGACGATGAAGTTGAAGGAAAGAAAAACACACAAACATACAAGTAAGCAAAGAAACAAAAGCCAGCACGAGAGAGAGAGAGAGAGAGTAGGAGAGAAGAGAGAGAGGTGGAGGAAGGGGTGGAGGGGGGGGGGGGGGTGGGGGGATGGTAGGGCAGAGGGGAGGAGAAGAGGGTGGTAGACGAAGTGGGAGTGGGGATGACCGATTTAATAAAGTAGGTTCCATGACAGCATATTCAAAGAATGGTTTAGAGAAGACTTTGCGAAAGGACTTTAATGGTTTTAAATCGAAAAATCAAATAATTAAGACATAAAATGTTTATATAAATGTTTTTTGAACACTTTTAACTTATTCATATTTGTAGACTCGGTGGAAGAGAGAGAGAGAGAGAGAGAGAGAGAGAGAGAGAGAGAGAGAGAGAGAGAGACAGAGACAGAGGAGACAAAGAGACAGACAGACAACGACAGAGAAAGAGACAGAGGACCGAGACGAGAGACAGAGAACAAGTAGTAGCCCCTGTTTATTAAACTCCAAGAAACTTTCAATGGTGAATAGCGTTAATTCCTAAGGTATTCATATGGATTATAAATCTCTACCAGGGAGAAATTTTGCATGGCCTAACAATCCAATTTAAAGGGAGGGACAATTAATGAGCGTACTTCCGTTATCATCAAAAATGGCAGACGAAAGTGGATCAAATACCTGCTACCGAGGAAAACATTGAAGAAAAATAGCGAGAAGAAATCAAGGTGGAGAAGATCGAAAGACCACGGCCGGTTTGTATCCTTGTTTGAGTGGTATCGTTCCTAAGGATCTTGTGGGCTGATTGTTGTCTCTGCATAGTGTAATGATTTACGTTCTTTCCACTGCACAACCTGTGTCTACCACTGATTTATGTTTGGAAAGTGGGGGGGGCCCACCCCCATCTCTCGGCTTTCATTTCTTTGCCATCACACACATCATTGATGGCTCTGTGTTGTTTGCCAAGGAGTGGTGGGATGGGGGTAGGCACACCAGCCACCTCCTAGCTGGGAGTGAAGCTATCCGGATGATTCTCTCTGTTACAGGGTTATCAAGGGAAGAGATTAATTAAACAAACGAGAAGGTTACGGGTCGGATCATGGATTGGAAAGGAATATGGGATGGTGGGCAATGGCTTTAAAATGGGAGATGAGGGGGGGGTGGGGGGGGGGGGGGGGGGGGGGGGGGGGGGGGGGGGGGGGGGGGGGGGGGGGGGGGGGGGGGGGGTTGTGGGGGGGGGGGGGGGGGGGGGGGAGGGGGGGGGGGGGGGGGGTGTGGGGGGGGGGGGGGGGGGGGGGGGGGGGGGGGGGGGGGGTGGGGGGGGGGGGGGGGGGGGGGGGGGGTGGGGGTGGGGTGGGGGGGGGGGGGGGGGGGGGGGGGGGGGGGTGGGGGGAGGGGGGGGGGGGGGGGGGGGGGGTGGTGGGGGCGGGGGGGGGGGGGGGGGTGGGGGGGGGGGGGGGGGGGGGGGGGGGTGGGGTGCAGCAAGGGGGGGGGGGGGGGGGGGGGGGGGGGGGGGGGGTGGGGGGGTTGGGGGTGGGGGGGGGGGGGGGGGGGGGGGGGGTGGGGTAGATGGGGGGGGGGGGGGGGGGGGGGGGGGGGGGGGGGGGGGGGGGGGGGGGCGATCTTCATTCGTCAAATAACTCTACAAGCTTCGTTAAGTTGCAGACGACATGTTTTACTGCCTCGTTGGAAACAACGTTAAAAACAAAGCAACCCGGATGTTCAAAACGAAGGTAAAAGCTGCCTATCGTTATCTCCCCCTCTTTGAGATTTTTTAATAAAATCATATTTCTGTTTACATGCATTAAAATTAATGGGGGAAATAGAAAACTGTTCATCACTTGTTGTTTGACAGTTTCTGACTTGCTGCTCAATAATTGCTGCGCATTCTCACTTTCTGTTCACAGTCTTTCCTTGTATAAATATTTCACAACAGGATCAAACATGCAATTAACACTAACTGAAACTATAACAATAACTTTCTTCCTTCTGAAGAATTTCAAGTTGGAAAAGTGTCAATCTTTTAACACGCTGGTTTGAAGGAGACTATATTTGGTTGGGGGGAAAATGTCAATCTTTATAACGCGCTGGTTTCTTGACACGTCGGCCACTACGTGTAGTTGTGACTTCTGTACCAAAAGTTGTTGATGGTTTTGCTGGAAACTGGACTGGTCATCGCTGGCGGTTGTCCAGGTGTCGGTGTCGTGGGGCTGGTTGTAGACGTAACAGAGCCTCCACCGTTGCTGTGATGAGAGCTCGTGCCAGGATAATCAGTACATGACGGTTCATCAGTCCTCTGGCTGGGTACAGGGATAGGTTTTGGAGATAGGGTATAGTGCTTTCATGGGACTCAATCAATTGTGGAACAGGAGTGACTGTGGAAGGCTGATGTCGGACCACAGGTGTTGGTTGAAAGCTCGTCTCAGTTCTGAGTCGAATGTTCTTGGTGAGCTTCAGATGATGTCGGTTTCGGCGATACTGTCCCATGGAAGTTTTTATCATGTAGGATCTTGGAGCAATCTTTTCTGTAACGACAGCTGGATTCTTCCATCCTTTCTCATGATCAAGTTTCTGTAGTACAACATCTCCTGGTTGTAGTTCTGGAAGCTGACGAGCACCTTTTCTGTTGTTGAAGTTGCGCTGATTTCGCCTTTTCTGTTTACTGTCTCTCGACTCCACTGATTTTCTATCAGGGTACTGGAACTCGAGATTGAAAGGAAGAGTTGGAAGTGTTTGTTCTGATGTTCCTTCCAAAGAGGAGTTCAGCTGGACTTTTTTCCTGTAGCAGACGTTGGAGTTGCACGGTAGGTCAGAAGTGCAAGAATTGGATCAGTCTGACTCAGGATTTTCTTTGCTGTCTGCACAGCACGTTCGGGCCTCTCCATTTGACTGAGGATAATGAGGACTCGACGATGTGTTCAAAATCCCCATTGAGCTGCAAACTTCTGGAATTCAGCTGACACAAACTGTCTTCCGTTGTCCGTGACAAGGATTTTCTGGAATTCCATGATGTGCAAACATGTTTTTTTTTCAGTTTTCCAACTACAACTCCTGTGGTGATCTGAGGAAGATGTCCAATTTCAAGGTATCTTGAAAAATAGTCCACCAAGACAATGTAGTTCTGTCCTTTGAAAGTACAGATATCAGCAGCCACCCTTTGAAAACGGACGATCTGGTAGAGTCGTCGATATCAGTGGTCTTTTCTTTGAGCTGCTCTTTGTTCTTCGCAATGTTTGCAGTTCTTCACCAATTGCTGAATGCGTTTATTGATGTTTGGCCACCAAACCGAAGAGTTTTTGCTCTTTCTCGGCATTTTGTAATGCCTTGATGCCCTTGGTGTATTCTGTCCAAAATGTCGTCTCTCAAAGCTTGTGGGACAACGATGCGACTGCCTCGTATGAGAAGACCTTCATGCTCACTGAGTTCATTTCGCAGAGGAAACAAATCACGAAGACCTTCTTCTACATCACCAAGGTACTTTGGCCATCCTTCTCTTGTGTACTGAAGAGCTTTCTTCATGAGAGGGGGTCTTTGTCAGTTTCAGCTGCAATTTTCCGTCAGACGTCTGTCTGTTGCTTCCCATGAGAGCCTTACAGAGCTGACATGTGCTTCTGTATCTTCAATCAGCTGGCTGACTTCTTTCATGTTTTCTGTGTCTTCTTGAGGACTCCTTGAAAGTGTATCGCTACTACGATTAGCGTTTTCCCTGGAGCGTAGACAGCTTCTGCGTTGAACCGCATGAACCGCATCAACATGCGTTGACATCTGATGGGAGTGTCCTGAAGATCTTTCTTGTTCATCAGCGGAACCAGTGGTTTGTGGTCTGTAAGAAGTGTGAATGAAGGTAGACCAACCAGGTATCTCTGGAACTTCTCACAAGCCCAAACTGATGCCAAACACTCTTTTTCGATCTGCGCGTACTTGCGCTCTGTAGCCGTCAGAGATCTTGAACAGTAAGCAACAGGCTTCAGTCCATCTTCATGTTCTTGTTGAAGCACACCACCCCAGCCATATGAACTTGCATCAGCGCTGACCACTGTTCGTTTGCTGGGGTCATAAAAGGCAAGTGTTGGTGTCTTCGTCAAAAGTTGCTTGACTGCTTTGAACGCCTCAATCTGTGGAGTAGCCCATGTCCACTGTCGATCCTTTTTCAGTAGCTCAGTAACTGGTCGCAGGATGGTTGAGAGACTGGGGATGTACCGTCCAAGATAGTTGATCATTCCCAGTGCGCGTCGAAGTTCAGTGATGTTGCTAGGGTCTTGCATGTTCAAGATCGCTGCAACTTTCGCAGGGTCGGCTTGATCCCATCCTTTGTGATGATGTGTCCAAGGAACTCAATTTCTTTCTTCCCTGAACTCACATTTTTCTTCATTGAGTTTCAGATTGGCTTCAGTCAATTTCTTTCATGACTCGGTTCAAATCTCCATCATGATCCTTTTCTTTCTTGCTGTGGACAAGAATGTCGTCGAAGAAGCAAAAATGACACTTGGATCATCTTTGAGAATGTTCTCTATTGTTCTTTGAAATATTTCTGGGGCTGAAGAGATTCCAAAGGGAAGTCTTTTGTAGAAGAATCTGCCCGCAGGTGTGATGAAGGTAGTGAGTTTGGCTGTAGACAAATCTAGTGGTGGAATTTGCCAAAATCCTGACCTTGCATCCAGTCGACTGAAGATGACTGACCCTTTCAGTTTTGTGAAGTATGCCATCAATGGTAGGAATCATGTAGCGTTCTCGCTTAATCGCCATGTTCAGATGTTTGAAATCAGTACAAATCCTCACAGCATTTGTTTTCTTTTTCAAGACTGGAACCATTGGACTACACCAATCTGTAGCTTCAGTGATTTCTTCAATGATGTCCATTTCTTTCATCCTTTTCCAGCTCCTGCTTGACCTTTTTCTACCAAGGGAATTGGAAATTCTTCTCGCCGTGTGTAGACTGTAGGGTTCAGCATTCTCTTTCAGAACAATTTTAACAGGAGGACAGTTCACTGGTGATTCATTCAGGTCACCAAAAGGATCGCTGACTGTGTCAACTTTCTTCACAAGTCCCATTCTCGAAACAGCTTCTCGGCTCAGCAGGTTGTCTGTTTTTTTTGAGTTGACGACGTAGATTTTCAGTCGATATTGCTTGTCATGAACGCGTGCTTCAGTTTCGAACAGTCCTTCACAATCAATAGGACCACCAGGACTACGAAGAATAGCTTTTGTTGGAAGTAACTCTGGTTGAGGCTTGAATTTTCTGAATTCTTGGGCTGACATCACCGACACATCTGCTCCTGTATCTAATTTTGAAAAGTACATCTCTGTTTTCCAAATGTAGAGTAGTGAGCCATGGTGAATCATCTTTGCCAATGGAGCCTAAAAAGAGTTCTTCTGTTCCTTCCTCCAGCACTAACTGTCGGTTTGCTGCGACAACAAACTGCGAAATGATTCATCTTTGAACAGTGTCTACAACGTTTTCCTTTTGCTGGACAGGTATCGTAACTGCCATGTGAGCGTCCACATTTTTTGTACAGTTTGAAAATCTTCCTCCTTGAGCAGAACTGGATCCTCTGCTTCTGTTGCCTCTTGTAGGTCCTCTCTGGTAACCACGACCTCTACTGCCTGGAAAACCTCTATTGCTGCTTTGGCCTCTGCTGTTAGCTACACCCCTGTGTGCTACTGCATCCACACTCTGAGACTGTCTCTGTTCATTTAGTTGGAGTTTAACGAGCTCAAACTGACGTGCTTGCTGTACAGCATCTTGAAGTTTCAGTTCAGGTTGCAACTGTAGTTTTTTCAGATAATTCAGCATCAGAACTCCTAAGACTAATCTGTCTCTAATTGCATCTTCTTTGTCAGGAAAGTTTGCGTGCTCTGCAAGTTCGTACAAACTACGTAGGTATGCTTCAATGCTTTCTCCAGCAGCCTGAGAACGTGCGTAGAACTGAGCTCTCTCATGAATGATGTTTCGTTTGGGAACGAAGTGAGCATCAAATTTAGCCAAAACAACGTCATATTTCTTTGCATCTTCAGCTGACAAGTTGAACGAAGCTAGAATTCTTTCACTTTCGCTACCCCCATTGTGTAAATGAGAGAACTAACTTGCACTGCTTGATCGTTTTTTTATCAAGTTTTTGATGCCTGCCTGAATCTTTCGAACCGTTTGTTTCCACTCGGGCCATGCTTGCGGACGTGAAAAGTCAAAACAGTCTGGTGCCTTAAACGGGCCCATCATCAATGTAAATCCCGATAAAAAAAAATGACAAGAAACGATCCTACCAGATTCCACTGTTGATCTGTAACTTGTTCCGTGTTTTCAGCATGTGTTTTCGGATCCCACTTCTGACACCAACTAACGATCTTCATTCGTCAAATAACTCTAACTAGATCAGGGGATTTAAAGTTTTTCTCTGAGATTGACAAAGTGACCTCAGGTAGAAGAGGGTTCTAGTCACTAATACATGTACAGACCTTTATTACACAGGAACATAAATAGTAACAGCCAGTTAGTGGAAGACATTTCCAATTTATATGTATGTAATAGACAGTTTCCAATTTATAGAGGAACACTAATAGTCCGTTAATCCGATGACTATATATATGTATTCATAGCTCCAGTTTGAATGCTAAGGAACATGAAAAGTCAGTTACTGAAATTACAGAATCTTCACATCGTTGAAGTTGGCTGCCTGTTATATTAATGCAACAAAGAAGACATATTGTTTTCGTGTGTTCTTTCTGCTTATACTTTTTCTTTTCCTTGAAGTGCAGTTTTCTCAAAATGATGCACTCAAAAGAAAAGTGCGCAGGAGGATTAAACACTGATCTAGGATTTAATCTTCTAGTACATTCATTAGATGTCCACCCATCATTCTGTTGATGTTGTTTTGACTGTGTGCAAACTTTGCAAATTTCAATGGAAAACTTCAAATCACTTCACCCTTGAAAGTCATACTTCCCCCCCTTTTTCCTGATCTTTGACTCTTCTTTGAAAGATGAAATCCTATTTTAGCATAGCAGCCCTACCAATCTCCTTCCTCTTCCTCTAGTTACTTTTTCATCACCTCTCAAAGTGAGCATTTTTTCAGAGAGAAATTCAGTATCCTGCTATAGTGGCAGAACAATCAATAAGATCATGGTGCTTGACCCTGAGAGACACTTGCAGAGAAGGAAAACAAGCCAGTGTCGATCTGTTGATGATTCTGCTGTTCCAGAATCTGGTCAGATTCTTCCGGTTATGGTCTACCATTTATAAACTTTGTATGAGGATGATTCTAAGCTATGAAGAAGTTGCAGTTACTTGCAATGCTGTAGATGACATGTTGAAATTTCCATGTGCAAGGGGGAAAAAAAGAAGATTTAGTGAAAGAGAGAGGGAGAAAGAGAGATTATGATCATTGATGATCACTCTCTTTGTCACACAGTCCAGTAGAAATACTTGTTTCAAAGGTATCAAACTTTCTGATTTTTTCAGTCTTTTACCTTCTGACTTGAAGTCAACGCTGTCTCTCTTATCTATGTTTCAAAACATTTGGGAAGACTGACGTAAAACGACATTAATACTTTCAGCCAAGAGCGCATTATGTCGACCTTTCAACTCCATATCACTAGTCAGTCATTATCAAAACTTATAATAATTTTTTTTTTCAGACTCACCTGTTACAATGGATGGAGATCACAGTTTCAGAACCGAACCGGAAAACGGACAGTAGCATCCATGAAAATGCAGGACACCTTCATTGTCTACCTTGTAGAAACACGGTAAGTTACATCTCAGTCCACAACCCCTGATTTTCCTTGATCTTTGCTTGCTTGGTTGGTTGGTTTTCATTTTCCTTTCAGCACCATGACCATGCCCTCTCAGTGACATTCCTCCTGGTCTTCTTTTTTACATTCTGATCACAGCACTCCTTAGAACTTTGCGCTTAGTCTCATGTTACGGTCTCAGTGCCAACTTCTAATCAAGTGGAGCTATAAGTAATACCATGCAACTTTCAGAAACGGTTCCTCTGTTCAGCTGAGGGTTACAACATTCTTCTGGCTTGGGTTCCTGGTCATGTTGGCATCAGAAGGAATGAAATGGTTGATCGTTTGGCCAAGAATGCCATAAGAGAGAAAAATGTCCAACAGGGGGGTTTTGTTTGTTTTGGGTTTTTTGTTTTTGGGGGGGGGGGGGGGGGGGGGGGGGGGGGGAGGGGGGGTGGGGGGGTGTGGGGGTGTGTGGTGGGGGGGGGGGGGGGGGGGGGGGGGGGGGGGGGGTTGTGTGGTGGGGGGGGGGGGGGGGGGGGGGGGGAGGGGGGGGGGTGGGGGGGTGGGGGGGGGGGGGGGGGTGGGGGGGGGGGGGGGGGGTGGTGTGGGGGGGGGGGGGGGGGGGGGGGGGGGTGTTTTTTTGGGGGGGGGGGGGGGGGGGTGGGGGGGGGGGGGGGGGGGGGGTGGGGGGGGGGGGATTATTGTAGTAGTCAGAGACCTCTGGCAGGGAGGATTAGAATACACAGATGAATAACAAACCTTTCACAACAGAACCCCCCCCCCCCCCCATTCATACCTTTTAAAGAGTGAAGAAGCTCCATGGTGCATTCCGTGTCATGTGCCACTCACAGTGAAACATATTCTTTTAGAGTGTTGGGACTTGCATGATGTGAGACACAAACATTTTACAGCAGATTCCATGAAAACCTTGTTCAGAGATGTTCCGCCTGACGCGATCTTTGAGTTCTTGAAAGAGGTTAACATTTTTCATTGGGTCTGAGATTTTACAGTGGAAAGATTTTTTAACAAACTTTTTTGGTTGAGTTTTTAGACGATGTATTTTAAAGAATTGTGTGAATGATGACCTGATTTGATTTTAACGTGGTGACAGCCCTGATATGGCCCTTTGCGGTCGGCGGTCGGCTGGGCTATAAGCAACATTATCTTGTCTTGTCTTATCTGTTCAGCTACTGCCATCATCTCACAATGTTCACAAATTCTGTTACAGATCATTTCCTCACAATGTGATCAGTTTAATCTAGCCCCTTCCCCTTCCTTGTTTTGACTACTGACTGACCTACCTATAGTGTATCATGACTTTTTGGTGGATGCTGAATTGTTGGGAAAAAATTCTGGAATCAATCCTGTAACAACCCAGTTCTTTACGTACATGACCCCCCCCACCCCCCCCCCCCCCCTTTTCCTTCTTCCCCCTTCTCCTCTCCTCCCTTCCCCCTCCCCCCCCCCCCCCCCCCCCCCCCCCCCCCCCACCTGTTTCTATCTGGCATTTATTTCAGTGTCAATATCGCATCTTGACATTTGGGCCTCTTAAGGGGGGTTCTGAAGGAAATTCCATTTCTGTCTCAAGCCTCAACACAATAAATTGTCACATTTTAATTAGATTGGCATGTAATGTATCATTAGCAGCACATTGGGCTAATGCGTAGGCCAGACATCTGCTAAGTCATAGCCATCTAAGTCATATGGGATTCCATTTTGCTTTGATATATGGCAAGGACTGGCAAACGCTCTTTGAATATAATGGTTCATGGTGTCAGTAACCTGAATAAGGCCTAAGATTGAAAAGGAACACACAGACTTGTGGTGTTTGTCAGAAAGGGAAGTTGAGCAACACTTCTTATTTGACCTGCTGGCATGCTGTAGAACTCTGGGAATGAAGACCAAGGCTGAAAATAATGATAGCTCTGTGACAGCCCAGCAATTAATGTGAATCATCTCCCTTGCAGCAGGCAGATATTCCTCGGTGTTACAAACGGTGCATATATATGCAAAAATGAGTCACAGTAGTTCAATTCTGAGACACAGAAATATCAGTCTGTGGTTCATTGTGATGTACATTGTTGTTTCAATGGAATGCACAGGCCAGTTTGTCATATCACATTGCAATAAGCAATAAGAGACAACACAACAGGGAAAAGCTAGAGTTATTTCCCTTTTCTGCCCATGAGCAGGTGCACATGGGGTCTCATTCAAAATGTCACTTTTGCAGTAGCTCCAAAAAGCAATTAGTTCACATTGTCAAATGAGCCTGTGAGACACACAGCAATTGTTTAGGCAAGCCTAGGCTGTAAATTGAAATTCAGTTTCCACAGATGTACAAGATGATGATTGTGTTGTTTAATTTCTGATTTGATGTTTATCTTAGAATGATATTTTCAGATAAAAAATGATAAGATGTAGGATAGTCTAAAGATACCCTCCCTCTCCCTCCTCATTCTTTCTGTCTGACGCTGATCAAATTTGAGCCTCCCCTCTACCCAGCAGATTGAATTTGAGTTGCAGAGTGACTGACCCCCCATATGCGAGGCTAGGAGAGGGAGCGACTTCCGCCTGGCGGCGCTACAGTGAGTTTGAACTGCTGAGGAACTACCTGGATGCTACCTTCCCTGCAGTCGTCGTCCCTCCTCTGCCAGAGAAAAAGGCAAGCCTTTGCACAGCGTCCTACAGTTGAACCTCATGACTTCAGCATTATGACTCTAACTTTCTGCCCACCTCTCTTTTTCTGCATGCCAATCTTCCTCACTCCCGCCATCAGCTCTGCTCCCAGCCTTCTGTCTCCCTCTTTATCGAATCAGTCGATGACATGTGTAAAAGGATAGCAAGGACAGATAGTAAGAAATGTGTTGCCTGTCTTACCTGTTGATGATTCCCCCTCCCCTCCCCCCCCCCCCCCACCTCCTGCCCTTGTTTTCATTACCAGATTGGCGATGCATTGGAAAACTTGCTGTTATTTTCATAGTTTTGTGCATAAAAAGTGTCAACAGTTTTTGTTTTAACACTTGAGTCAAATGTAAAGAACATATAACTTTTTTTTAACCTTTTTTTTTAAACATAAAAGTCTTTTTGATACATAAGTGAAAGTAGCTAGCTATAAAATTACGAGTTGTCACTGATTAAGAAATGAAATGAAATGCATGATCTGAAAGTTTTGGATGCAGATGTCTCAACCAGGATTTAGATCTTGATATGTCCCAAGAGAAGCTTTTCCAGTTAAAACCATCATGCTTTGATAGGCATCCTGAGATATCCCTGAGTGCAGGTGCAACAGAACCAGCAAGAAACATTATCCTTTTAACTGCTTGTTATTTTTACACAATGTATAGGTAATTTGCAAATAGAGCTTTTTTTAAAGTGCTAGATATTATCAAAAATGAGTTATTGTCATAAAACAAATAAAACAAACAAGCACACACACACACACACACACACACACACACACACACACACACACACAGAGAAAAAAAAACAACAAAGAAAAAACACACCTAGTGCAACTAAATCACTCCAGATTGTATGTAAAAATCTGATACCTCTAAGTTTTGCTTTGCATTTAATGGTTCATTGTTACTTTATTATCGATCGTAGTGATCACTCGGCTGATTTTTTTAAAAAGCAGAATCAATTTGTAACACTGATGTAGACCTCCACTTCTGTTGTCATGCAGTTTGAAGCAAAAGCAAAGACACCTGTACAATTTACACTGGTTTCTGGGTTGGCTGATAATTCAGCTATGCCAGAGCTGCTCTGTTATCGGCAGTCATGTTAAGTGGATTCAGTCTATGAATTTTTTCACAGAAGCATGAAACAGAAAGTACTCACTGCAGACTCAGATTCTTTTTTTTTTTTTTTTTTTTTTTTTTTTTTTCAGATTCAATACTTATTATCAATATGCGCACACAAACACATTCTGGTCACTTGATGCGTTACTCGCTCAAAAAAGGAAAGATGTCAGTTCACATTTTTCATAGTTATGAAGTTATGAAAATGACAGTGCACTAGTTCAGATTAGAGTGGATAATGATTAAAACGTTTGCTTGCTGTCAGTATGGTATGTTGTAACCAAGTGGGATCATGTCTGCAATGGTGCAGGCCAGCTACACGTGGCAAAACGCCTCCACCGACAAGTTTGACCCAGACTTTGTGGAACGGAGACGGGCAGCTCTCGAAGTAAGCTGATGTTTTGCTGTTTATTTATATTTTGAAAAAAAATATTGTAGTAAATGTCATGGCCAAAACTTGAGCATGTCCAGTGTCTTTGATTGTGGCAGAAGTGATAGTGATGTTGTGGAAGTTGTTTTTGTTTTTATTTGTGGTTTCTGTATAAACTGTGATCTGTGTGGATGTGACTTCTAGTGCAAGTACAGTCTGCTGAATAATCTTCAGGATAGGTGACAAGAATGCAGTCTTTCATCGTGCATTGTGAATTGCACTAAACCAAGTGAATTATAGTCATAATCACTGCAAACAGTTACATCTTCCACATTATTCAGTTTCTCTGGTCTTGCTGCTTTACAAAAGAAACAAACAAACAATGTTTGATACGGTCATCGTGTGGCTCAGTACTTCAACATTTATTTTCATTTTTTGACTTCCAGTTGATGTCATTATACTCTGACCTTTGTTTCATTCATTCAGAACAAAAACAATAGCCTTCCAAAGGGAAGAAAACAGTACACATAATCACAATTCCACTCTTCATTTTTCTCAGATTTTTCAGCCTTGTGGCCTTTGTCAGGTGAAGAGAAAAACAAAACAATACAACTATGTGATATCCATCTTTGACAAACTGGACAGATCGAAGAAATGACATCATAAATATACTGCACATGATCTGTCCACTTGTCAAAGATGGAGTGTCATGCAGTTGTATTGTTGTTTTCTTTTTTTGTTTTCTTTTTTAATTTTTTTTCTCTTCACTTGAAAAAGGCCACAAGGTCAAAAATTTGTGAAAAATGAAGAATGGAATTGTGATTTTGTGTTATTTTATTCAGTCTGTTATTTTTGTTGTGTTGTGTCTTGTGTCCAAGTGATTTCATTTGTTTCGGGCTTCAAGCATAGGCTTGACATTTGTCTTTGATTGTTTGGTGACTTAATTCTCCATATTCTTCT
>JADBJO010005699.1:5000-20000 GCA_016801955.1 Conus betulinus | reverse complement strand
ACAATAAGATCAAGAAGAAGATGGGTAAGAGGTAAGCATTCGCATTTGAAAAAAAATTGCTTTGAAAATGTATGAGTGCCCTACATGGAAAGCGCAGAGTGAAAATCCAGAACTGCCACAATGTACATGTCGGTCTGGCATCCTATGAACTAACTAGTCACACAACAGGAGGTAAACCTGTGGTGGAGAGGGGAGGGAAAGAGGTGGGGAGAGCATCCAGATATTGTTTTCCTGTTCTGGTTGCTTCCTGTATCATTCATAAACTTTGACATGATGTTATATCGCCAGGTCAGGTAGAGTATGTGTGTGGATTTTTTTTTTTTTTCCAGGCTGAAAGTCGACTGAAGTCATTGAATGCTGCCTTCAGGCTGAAGAAGCCAGACCGCCGCTTTGAGGAGATGAAAAATTACAGTAATGAACTGCAAAACAACATTGCTAACATCTTGAAAATACGGACGGTGAGTTGAGTGAGACGCTCGATATTTTAATCAAGTTTGTGAAAAAGGTTGTTGGGAGAGTGGGTGTAGCTGAGTAAAGATAGCTTTGTGTGCATGGTTGTTGTTTAGTGGATACATTGATATCATGCAGTCAGTGTTATTGAAAGAAAAATTTAGAAAGAAAAGCAGTTAGTTACCGCCACAGATACAGACAAACAGATTACAGGACAAGACACAATGCATTTCGACCTCTTGGATCTTCTTCAGGCAAAAACAAACAAGAATTAGAACAGTGAAAACGAAGAATGAGAAATCACTTATCTTCTCATATTTGGCGCAAAATGGCTGTTGGATGAAAACCAGTAAATAAAAGCAAATCTTAAATAAATGTCAGCGAACCGCCCAGAGAAATGTGGACAAACGAGTCACAAGACAACACACAACGCATTTCGACCTCTTTGGTCTTCCTCAGGTGAAACAAAAATGAACAAAATAACAAAAATGCACTTAGCTTTGATCGCTTCAGATTGCTTCTGAGTTCAGCGCAAGGAAGAGGTCAAAACGCGTTGTGTGTTTGTCTTGTGACTTGTTTGTCTACGTTTCTCTGGGCGGTTCGCTGACATTTATTTAAGATTTGTTTAGATTTCTGCCTGCAGTCATTTCACTTTGCAACCAGTAAATAAAAGGTTATAAAAGTGAGAGTGTGTGTGTGTGTGGATGTAATTTACACAACATGTCAGCATGTGTTTGTGTAAGTTTAATTGTTCGTGTGAGTTTGAAGGTGTATACAGATTTTTAATACACAATGAGTGGCCTGTTTTAATTCCTTTTTCTTTCTTTCTTTCATTAAGTATTTTCTTTTCTGCTCTATCTCTAGTGCCATCTCAGTTTGTTGACTCTCTGGCACCTGTTGTTTACTCTCTCACACCTGTTGTTGACTCTGTGGCACCTGTTCTTACTGAGCCCATACACAGCTAGTCCCTGACTCATACAGTAGCTGTTCTGGAACCATCCCTCCACAGGGAGGAAGACATGAGGACATCACAGGGCAACCCTCCGAAGGAGATACTGCACCGCTGCCTCTTGATGAGAATGAAAGTAATTGCAGACTCATGGAGCCAGCCCCAGTGAACATTCCCTTTTCAGTGGAAACCGCTTCCATGACCCTTCAGCTAAAGGATCCATGAATATGACAACAATTTTCCATTAACATCAGACTGAAGCGTTGTCACCATACTGCCCATGAATCTGTCAACATCCTGCCACAAACTGCACATCATCTATAACCTTATACTTTTGTGAATTTGCCAACAATTTTCCACAATGTCCATGCTGCAGCTCTGTAAGCATACTCCCCATGAATCTGCCAACACTTTGCCACAAACTCCACACAATAGTTTTGTAACATGAGTCCCCTATGAATCTGCTGACCAATTTGCCACAAACTCCACGCAATAGCTTTGTAACCCTAGTCCCTATGAATCTGCCGACAATTTGCCACAGACTCCACGCAATAGCTTTGTAACATGAGTCCCCTATGAATCTGCCGACAATTGCCACAAACTCCACGCAATAGCTTTGTAACATGAGTCCCCTATGAATCTGCCGACAATTTGCCACAAACTCCACGCAATAGCTTTGTAACATGAGTCCCCTATGAATCTGCTGACAGTTTGCCACAAACTCCACGCAATAGCTTTGTAACATGAGTCCCCATGAATCTGCCGACAATTTGCCACAAACTCCACGCAATAGCTTTGCAACATGAGTCCCCTATGAATCTGCCGACAATTTGCCACAGATCTCAGCACGATAGCTGTAACCGTCATCCCCATGAATACACCAACACCCAACATTTGGCCACAAACCCCACACCATGTCTCGGTAACCATGGCCCCCAGGAATCTGCCAACAATTGGCCGCAAACTCCTCACCGTATTTTTTTAACTTCCATCCTCTGAAGTTGCCAGCGCATTGCCACAATCCCCTTACCATGTCTCTATAACCTTAGTACTCATGAATTTGCCAGCACTTTGCCACAGACTCTACTACACTTAACCCTCTTGTACTCGGTTTCTCTGACTACAAACTTCCCCTAGTTTTCGGATTGTTCTACTGGTTTCAGCCTAAAAATGGGTATGTGTGATTATTAACTTATAGGGAATGTATGTGAACCTGTAGGAGAAAGAAAATTGGCAGACAGTTTCATAAGAGCATGCACTTCACTTTGAACTATATTTTCGTCTGTCCTAGAAAATACAGGTCGTGTCACTGTCACCAAATTGTCACCAGACATGTGACGTTTTATGATGACAATAAAGTTTACAGCATGCAAGCATGCGCAATCACCATGCTGATGCAAGTTGTTAGTGTAAGATGAAATCTGAGGCCTACCTGACGTGATCCATCTGCTGCCTGGCAGTGCAGGTCTCACTGGTTGTCCCACCCAATGTCATACAAAACTTGTCACATGTCACACACAGTACTACAAAAGAGGGTCAGGTGCACCCTTTGCAGCTTGTTTTTGTCTTTGCATACCTGTTTGTATCATCGGCAGCAGTCAGTCAAAAAAACACAGAGGAACAAACAAAAACGAAAAAATCAAGTGGTGAAGCGGTGTCAGGTAATGAGTAGTCGGCCCAGTGGGTTCCTGAAACTGATGCACCCCTGCCGTGCCATGTGTCGCGGGCCGCCATTTGTCTGAAGTGCTGCCAGTGGAACATTGTATTCCCGGTCGCTTTGCACATCATTGTCTTCTTCAACACCACTACCTACTTCTATATCACCTTCATTCTCCATCTTTCTTTCAAACGTCTCTACTTCTACAATAATTTGATCTAACTCCTCTTGCGAGTAGTCGATCATCTCTTCATCGTTTGTAGCAGACGAGAAAGCCGCCATTGTGAAAGTCGGTCAGTTTCCATTCACAAAGTTACTCGCTGCGTTCTGTGCCTATTCTCAATGAACACACACGGTACCATCACCCCAAAATAGTGCCAACACATGATTGGGCCATGCCTGAGTCTTCCTAGTTACTGTCTGCGACTGTGTGTGTCTACACACGTGATCACTGCGTGATGGAAAATTCCCGCGGAGAGGTCCCGGTAACTCCCGGTACGGGAAGAACAGGCGCCCGATGTTAAGTCCCGGATTGTCCCGTTGCAAGTATAAGAGGGTTAAAGTATCCAGAAGCTTATTAACATAAAGATTCATACAAACTTTTGTCCATATGATTTTTGTTTTCTCCTCCTCTCACAAGCTCATGAATATCCAGAATTTTTTTTTTGGGGGGGGGGGGGGTGGGGAGGTTGCATTAAAAACTCACCTCATTTTCAGTATGAGATTTCTTCTTTGCTTCCAGCCAGTTTGATATGAACTTCTTTTTTTTTTTTTTTTTTTCGCATGAAAATCCTTTTTTTTTCTGGTACATGGCTTTTTCTTTTCTTCCCACAAGTTAATGGTATATTTATAGTTATTTACATGAAGATTTACCTTTCTCTATCACCACTGGTTGATGAATCTTCAGAAGATCAAATACAAACATGTTGTTTTTTTTTTTTTTTTGTGCAAGAAATGTTTTCTTCTCTGTTTCCCACTACTTGTCATTATTTCAGAAGATTATTTGCTTGAAGACTTGTTGCTTCTGTTCTATGTGTTTTCTCTCTCCTTCTTCTCCTACCGGTTGATGAAATAATGATTTGCATGATAACAAAACCTTTTTTGCTTACATGTTGTCCTATGTATTTTCTCTCCTTCTCCTACCGGTTTATGAAATAATGATTTGCATGATAACAAAATCTTTTTGCTGACATGATTTTCCTGTTCTTCACCAGTGCATGCACATCTCCACTTTCTGCCTTTTACAGTGAAAACTGGCTTTTTTTGTGTGAACCATTTAGTTCCTGATGCGTCTTTGCACGTTTCCCACCTTAGCGCCTGTGTGACAAGCTGTACGGGATCCACAAGGTGCATGCCAACTACGCCCGTGTGTTTCATGAGTGGAGTCTGATTGAAAAGGACATCTCCCAGCCGCTGCAGAGCGCCGGTCACTACATGGATGTGTAAGTCTAGTGCGGGCATGGAACTGACCTGAGGGGGGAGCTTGTAGGTGTGTGTCTGGGTGTGGGCATGGGACTTACCTGAGGTGAGTTGTAGGTGTGTGTCTGGGTGGGTGTGGTATGGAACTTACCTGAGGGGAGCTTGTAGGTGTGTGTCTGGGTGGGTGTGGTATGGAACTTACCTGAGGGGGGGAGCTTATAGGTGTGTGTCTGGGTGTGGTATGGAACTTACCTGAGGGGAGCTTGTAGGTGTGTGTCTGGGTGGGGTGTGGTATGGAACTTACCTGAGGGGGCTTGTAGGTGTGTGTCTAGGTGTGGTATGGAGCATGAGGGAGAAGTGTGTGTGTATGTGCCTGCATGCCTGCATACTCTCACACATACACACGTGACACAAATACACAGACACACACGCAGACATGCATACATGTAAACACACACATATGCATGCGCACACGCATGCACACACGCCCCCATCCGCTCGGCCGCCCACACACACACCCATACCCACTTGCACACACAGAGACACACAGAGACACACACACACACACACACACACACACACACACACACACACACACACACACACACACACACACATAAACACACACACACACACACACACATATATGCTCGCAGGCACCCACTCACACACACACACATGCACCCCAGCATGCACGCATGCATGCATGCACACACACACACACACACACATACACACACAGAGAGGCAAGCAACACAAGTCCCATAGAGTAGTGGTACCCAGTCAGGGCTAGAACTTCCCAAAGTCATCATCATCATGTTCATTTGGTTTCAACCCCCTCAGGGAGATGTTCTCATAGCACTCTGTATTCTGTAAGTCATCATCATTATGTTCATTTGGTTTCAAACCCCCTCAGGGAGATGTTCTCATAGCACTCTGTATTCTGTAAGTCATCATCATTATGTTCATTTGGTTTCAACCCCCTCAGGGAGATGTTCTCATAGCACTCTGTATTCTGTAAGTCATCATCATTATGTTCATTTGGTTTCAACCCCCTCAGGGAGATGTTCTCATAGCACTCTGTATTCTGTATGTCATCATTATTATGTTCATTTGGTTTCAACCCACTCAGGGAAATGTTCTCATAGCACTCTGTATTCTCTAAGTCATCATCATTATGTTCATTTGGTTTCAACCCACTCAGGGAGATGTTCTCATAGCACTCTGTATTCTGTAAGTCATCATCATTATGTTCATTTGGTTTCAGCCCACTCAGGGAGATGCTCTCATAGCACTCTGTATTCTGTAAGTCATCATCATTATGTTCATTTGGTTTCAGCCCACTCAGGGAGATGCTCTCATAGCACTCTGTATTCTCTAAGTCATCATCATTATGTTCATTTGGTTTCAGCCCACTCAGGGAGATGTTCTCATAGCACTCTGTGTTCTGTAAGTCATCATCATTATGTTCATTTGGTTTCAACCCACTCAGGGAGATGTTCTCAAAGCACTCTGTATTCTGTAAGACAACAGTGTCTGCTAGTTTGTCTGCAAATGATGAAATTAAAAGATTAATCTTTTTTGGTGATACTGTGATGATACAATACATATTAATCTTCATTATTACTGTTGGGCAGTTATGCTTCATCTGTAGATGCTGCTCTGGAGGAGGAAGAGCAGTATGCTGATCAGCTGAAGGAATACTACGCTTTTGGAGATTCCCTGAGGTGAGTCAAGATGTTCAGCTGAAGGAATACTATGCTTTTGGAGATTCCCTAAGGTGAGTTAAGATGTTAAGGTGAAGGAATACTACGCTTTTGGAGATTCCCTGAGGTGAGTTAAGATGTTCAGCTGAAGGAATACTATGCAGTTGGAGCTTCCCGTAGGTGAGTTTTTGGTGAACACCTGAGGGAACACAGTCCCACCTTTGTCATTACGACTCCCACCCTGATGTGAGTAAATGAAAAATGACCAACCGAACTGAAATCAACTCTGAATAATGACTCTCTCCTACTCAACTTTCAAGAAACCAGTCTTGGCATAATACAACCTTTGCACAAAAACATTGGCCAATGACCATCTGAAAATGCAGCTGAAATAGCGAGAGGAGATGCATGAGTTTTGACGCTAGTGTGTTTTAACAATGAACTATACACAAAGACTGTTGCCTTTGTTTTTCTTGAACTTCACATTTTCTGCTAGAAGAGAGTGTAATGACTCGTCCCTTTGCCCAAATGTCTGCAACAATAATGGTTTCAGATCTGCATTTTTCTATGCTGGGGTACATCACAAATTAATCTCATACAGTATCAATGTCCTTTGTTTCAGTATATCGTGGCAAAGGGGGGAACTGCACCATGTGCAAGAGTAATAGTACAATGGAAACATGCACCTTGACATCCTACCAATCTGTGTTGTGCTCAAAACTAAGGGAAAAAAGCATCCATTCAAAATTTCCAGTCTTTGAGCCAAACACACCTTGTCACAACCAACAGAAGTCAGTGCATGCTAATTCTTCCTCTGTGAAAGTGTGTGAAAGTTTGTGTCTGTGACAAACCCTTCTGTTTAGAAAAAAAACTATGAGTTTGTTCTTTTTTTTTCTTTTTTCCATCCCTTTTTAGGCGTGGCGCAGGCTAACTTTAATGATGCGACATGCAGCTGTTGTTTGTTGTTGCAGAGCGGTCTGTCGTCGCTATGAGTGTGCCCAGTATGACCTGGAGAGGGCAGAGGACAACCTGTCCTCCAAAGCCAGTCAGCGAGAGATGCTGGTGAGTTAGAGACTTACACATATACATGCCCACACATGCACGCCCCCTTCCCCCCCCCCCCCCCCCCCCCCCCCCCCCCCCACACACACACACACACATAGCCCTTGCTTACCCAACAACAGGGGGAGGGGGATGGAGAAAGGAGGAGGATCCTTCTAACAGTCTCCATGCTCATATAGTTTACTTCACTTCCAGTCATTTGTTTTCAGCTTTTATTACTTTTTGAAAGCTTTTTACTTTACTTTTTGTGTTTTTTATTTTTATTTTTTTAAGCTGTTTACTTTACTTTACTTTTTGTGTGTGTATTTTTTTTTAAGCTGTTTACTTTCCTTTTTGCGTTTCGGTCTTGTTTCTCTCTTTTGTGTGTGTGAGTCCTTTTGTTTCTGTTGATTCTGACTAATGTAAAAAAGAAGATTAACACAAAAAAATAGGTCTTTCCTTCAGTGTTCTCCCAATGATGAAGGAAAGAAGACATCAAACAAGAAGGAGAGAAAAAAAACACTTGGTATGTTGTTGTCCATGGGTTTTCCTTTCTTTCTTCTTCCTCCCTTTTACTGGAACTGTGAAGTTCAACTCAGGTGAAATTTGTGTGTGTGTGACTGTTTTGTCCACCGGTGAGACCTGTGTGCTCCAACCTGAGTGCTGTGATCCAGGCATGAGCGCTGTATTGTCTCCCCTGAACCAAAGTGCTTCAGCTTCAGGGACCTGTAGTCTGCTGACCACTGTCGTGGAGGGAAGGAACACTGTCCAGGGGGAAGGAACTCCTTTCTGAACGACTCTTGCATTGTTCTTCTTTAATGTTAACTTAGTTTGGTTCTGACCAGCCGGCTTCAAAATCATTGTGTCCTGCTGTAGTTTTCTTCCCCATCCCATCTTTTTTTTTGAGTGGACATGGGACGGGTATGCTGATGTGGCCAGCTGCAGAGGGGACGGGTATGCTGATGGGACCAGCTGCAGAGGGGTATGCTGATATGGCCAGCTGCAGAGGGGACGGGTATGTTGATGTGGCCAGCTGCAGAGGGGACGGGTATGCTGATGGGGCCAGCTGCAGAGGGGACAGTGAGAGCTCAGTGCCACATGTTGAAAGTTCCAGTCCAGTTCCCAGTCGCTGTTAAGGATGTGGGAAAGGTCTTACAAACAGATCCAGCCACACCAGGACATGGGGAAATGAGTCACACAAACAGATCCTGTCACCATCAAGGACATGGGGAAATGAGTCACACAAACAGATCCTGTCACCATCAAGGACATGAGGAAAAGAGTGACACAAACAGATCCTGTCACCATCAAGGACGGAGGAAATGAGTTACACCAACAGATCCTGTCACCCTCAAGGACATGGGGAGAGTGAGCCATACACACAGATCCAGTCACCTTCAAGACGTGGGAAGAGTGAGCCATACACACAGATCCAGTCACCTTTAAGGACATGGGAAGAGTGAGCCATACATACAGATCCAGTCACCTTTAAGGACGTGGGAAGAGTGAGCCATACACACAGATCCAGTCACCTTTAAGGACATGGGGGAAGCAAGTCATCCAGAGAGATCCAGTCACTGCCAAGGATGTGGGGAAACTGAGTCACTGTCTGAGGAGGATGTCTGCCTGTGCAGGCTCCATTGGTGCCATATACTGAAGATCAGTTCATGTCCCTGTTATTAAACAGTTCTCTTACAGGTTACATTGGAACCTATGTGTCTGTCTGTCTGTCTGTCTCTCTCTCTCTGTCTGTTTCTGTGTTCTTTGTAAAGGTGGATCTCCAGTTTTGACCATTTTATAAAAAAGATTGATTCCTGTCAAAAACGGTAAGGAGACTCTCCTATGCAGGGAGGTAATTGTAGTCTGTAAATCTAGTCAGAAAAGGAAGATAGATGTAGGCTCTAAAGGAGAGGTAAATTTAGTATAGACAAGAGGAAAAAGGTTGTGGTAAATAAGTCTTTAAATGGAGTGAGTTTTCATATGATAGTAAATGCCTTTACAGGGAGATAAATGTCTTTAATGAGAAATAAATCCAGGATGAAGAAAGAGAAAAAAAGAAGAAGACAACATATCTTTCAGGGGAGGGAGAATTCATAGATGGATCTTTACTGAGAGTATCTGCTGTGACACTTGTTTTCGTTGGTTCCCGTTTCCACTATCCATATGCCTAAGAGTAAGAATCAAAGTTCATTCAGACCCTAAGAACAATATCATCTGAACAGTGTCAGCTTTTGATGTGTTCTCACAACGGTTTTTGTGAGAATCCAAGCTTTCAGTCTTGTCTGGTGGCCTTCCTTTTGACAAAATTGTCAGCTATCAGCCTTGTGCAGTTGTCCTTTTTTTGTTTATAAAAGACACCAGCTTTCACTTTCTGTTGATGTCTTCCTGTTTTCAACATTTCAGCTTTCAGCCTTCTGTTGTCTTTTTTGGGAAAAAAACAAGCTCAGCTTACAACTTCTGCTGTTTTTGCCAAAGATATCAGCTTAAGCCTTCTTTTGATGCCTTAATGTTGGCAGACTTGTCAGCTTCCAGTCTTCGGCTCTTGCCTTCCCTTTGGTTCAGACACCAGCCTTCAGCTTCCTGTTGATGTCTTCCATTGTGGTGAACTTGTCAGATTTCTGTCGATGCTTTTCTTTCGTAGAAAATGCAGCTTTCAGTTTTCTGTCAATGTCTTCCGTTTGGTACTTGACTCATCTTTCTGTTGATGCCTTTCTTTCTGTGAAAATGTCATCTTGAGCTTTCTGTTGATGCTGTTGCCTTGGTGAAATACCAGCTTCCTGCTTTCTGATTATGCCTTCCTTGTGTTGAAAAGGCCAGCTTTCAGCTTTCTGTTGATTCCATTGCTTCGGTGAAAATACAAGCTTTCAGCTTTCTGTTTGTTGGGGAATGGGAGTGTGGGGTAGTGGTTCTTGTGGGTCACACACACACACACACACACACACACACACACACACACACACAGACACACACACATACACAACACAACGCACACACACAAGCACACGCACACGCACACGCATACACACTCACACACACACACACACACACACACACACATACACACACACACACACACACACACACACACACACACACACACACTCACTCACTCGTAGACAAACACATACCACACTCACACACACCACACACACACACACACACACACACACACACACACACACACACACACACACACATACACACACATACATACACACACACACACACACACACACACACACACACACACACATGTAGACAAACACATACCACACTCACACACCACCACACACACACACACACACACACACACACACACACACACACACACACACACACACACACACAAAACTACAGTAGTGGCACACACAAACCGCAAACATCCCAGGTCTGACCAGTGCATTTGGTGACTGTTTGAGTTAGGCATCTGCTAAGGAGCATCCCTAAGACCATCTTTCCAAATCTTTTTATTACTCAGATATTTATGAGTCTTCATGTAAACCCAAACTCTGTGTTCTTGTGGCTTAGAAGATGCGATGTGGCATATACATAGACAAGCGTGTGCAGTGACTTTTCCATGATAAAGTAAAAATGGAAACTTGTTAAAAAATACCAGCTTCCAGCTGCATGGTGTTGTCTTCCTTTGACAAAAATTCCAGTTTCACCAGGTGCCATGGCGCAGTGGTCAGTGTGACAGATGGACTGGGAGGTTGTTTGGTTCTGTTCTCATCACAGGCCTTTGACTGTGGGATTTGTCAGTGTGACAGATGGACTGGGAGGTTGTTTGGTTCTGTTCTCATCACAGGCTTTTAACTGTGGGATTGGTCAGCCCACAGCAGAGCTGGGCATGTTATGGGCTCAGTGGGAAGACTGGTTGGGACCACCTGCTTGAATTTCGCCCTCTGAATGGGTGTGGCTATCAGAGTTTGTAACTCAAACTTATACAGGTGTCTGTAACTCTCAGGCGTAGTTGATACTGGAAGGTGTAAGGAATAGAGTGTAGAGTAAAAGCCTGGTTGTGCAGTCTTGACCAGAATGGAACTCTATGACCACATGTTCATCCTCCTTCTCATCCATCGGCAGAAATTTCCGGAAGGTTGGTTCTCTCTCTGCGTTCATGGCGTGGGTGGGTTCATGACAGAGGCATTCATGCTGGCTCCGCGACAGCAAATGCTGTCAGCAGTAGGGGGCTTACTTGGTGGTGACCTCATCTTGAATCAGAGTGCCGCTGAACACCAGCAGTGTGATTCGGCAGCAGTGCAGCGTCACCTCTAGTGGGTTTCCTTACGATGCACTGATGTTAACGGCTCTGTGATGAGGTTGTGCCTGAGAGGCGGAATGGACAGCATGGGTGTGATGCCACTGGATCGGCATGGATGTTGAGAGGCAAAAAGAGAAGGAAAAAAGAGAGGAAGAAGAAACCCAGCTTATAGCACTCTGTTGATGTCTTCCTTTTGGTGAAGATACCAGCTTTTAGCGTTCTGTTGACGTCTTCCTTTTGATTGAGATACCGGCTTTTAGCATTCTGTTGATGTCTTCCTTTTGATTAAAATACCGGCTTTTAGCGTTCTGTTGATGTCTTCCTTTTGGTGAAGATACCAGCTTTTAGTGTTCTGTTGATGTCTTCCTTTTGATTAAAATACCGGCTTTTAGCATTCTGTTGATGTGTCTTCCTTTTGGTTAAAATATGGCTTTTAGTGTTCTGTTGATGTCTTCCTTTTGGTGAAAATACCAGCTTTAAGCATTTTGTTAATCTTCCTTTTGGTAAAAATACCAGCTTTTAGCGTTCTGTTGATGCCTTCCTTTTGGTGAAAATATCAGCTTTTAGTGTTCTATTGCTGTCTTTCTTTTGGTGAAAATACCAGCTTTTAGCGTTTTGTTGATGTTTTCCTTTTATTGCAAATATCAGTTTTCAGCATTTTGTTGAAGTCCACTTTGAAACAAAAATATCAGTTTTCAGCTGTCTGTGGATGTCCTCTCTTAAAATGTCAGTTGTTGGCTGTATTTTGTGTCTTCCATTTGGTGACTCAGATCAACTTTAAGGTTTCTGTTGATATCTACCTTTTGGTAACATCTCTGCCTTCATTTTTGTATTGACACCTTCCTTTTTAGTACAAATGTCAGCTTTCAGATTCCTGTTTGTGCACATCTTTTGCTGAAATTTTAACTTTCAGTCTCCTGCCGATGTCTACCTTCTGAGGAAACAAAACATCAGTCTTCAGCTGTTTGTTTTCATACTAGGTGAAAATACCAGTTTTCAGCCTTCTGCTAACATATTTCTTTCTCTTTTTTTTTTTTTTTTTTATTTAAAATATCAGCGTTCATCTTTGGTGCCAGGAATTCAGTTCAGCACAACACAGTCTTTCAGTTCTCTTACAACACATCCTTCTGGCAAAGGTGCAAACTTTCAATCTTCACTTGAAGGCTTTAGCCTTAAGGCAGTGAAAATTTACTGTTTCATTGTAATTCTTTCCATAGCAAAAATTATCTTGTCTGAATAAGGCCTTGTGAGAAGAGTAAAATCAATGTAATTAAGCTTCTGATCAGTAAAAGCCATTGCTGATTTGATTGTGTTTCTCATGTATGTTTTGCTGACTCTGTGTGTGTGTGTGTGTGTTTGTGTGTGTGTGTGTGTGTGTGTGTGTGTGTGTGTGTGTGTGTCTGTCCTGTCTGTCTGTCTGTCTGTCTGTCTGTGTGTGTGTGCATGTCATATTTGTGGACACGCTCATGTGTTCATTCATTCAGTACTTTCGATTCTTTCTGCTGTGTGCTATGATTTTTTTCATGACTGGATAGCGCAAGGATTTGTTAGGTGACAGTGTCATGCGAGATATTGAGCAACTTGGTTTTCAGTTGAATAAATGGATTCCTTGGCTGCATTCTGGGATACGGAGGGATGGAGCTGAACTGATCTTGCTAATCTGACATGAAATGGAATTTCTTCTGCATGGATACTCTGCTGCTTTGTTGCTTCTATCATTCTCTCTGACCACAGATGTCTTTTGTGCTGTGTATGATACATGTATCTTTTGTTGTGACTGGTGGGCAGAGGCTTTGCTGCTTCACTTGTCGTTTTTTCCCCTTGACTGGTCAAGGGCAGAATGGTGTATGTTGTAAAAGGTTTTGTGTTTTTTTATATGTGAAGTGTTGAGCTTTGTCTAAACATAATCCAAGAATTATGACATGCCCACACCTTGTTTTAAGAAAGCAAAGCGGAGTGAAAGTGAAGGTAGGCCCATGCACCCAATCATTGTTAGTGCACTATATTCACCCTTGTACAACAGAACAACAACAGCAGCATTGAAACTGGAAGCTAATAGTCCACATGTACCACGGGATGGAAACATTTTACATAACCTGGTAGCTAATAGTGCACATGCCCCACAGGATGGAAACGTTTTACATAACCTGGTAGCTAATAGTCCACATGTACCACGGGATGGAAATGTTTTACATAACCTGGTAGCAAATAGTCCACATGCACCATGGGATGGAAATGTTTTACATACCTGGTAGCTAATAGTGCACATGCACCATGGGATGGAAACGTCTTACATAACCTGGTAGCTAATAGTCCCACATGCACCATGGGATGGAAATGTTTTACATACCCTGGTAGCTAATAGTCCACATGCACCATGGGATGGAAATGTTTTACATAACCTGGTAGCTAATAGTGCACATGCCCCACGGGATGGAAACGTTTTACATAACCTGGTAGCTAATAGTCCAAATGCACTATGGGATGGAAACGTTGTACATAAACTGGCAGCTAATAGTCCACATGCACCACAGGATGGAAATGTTTTACATTGTTGTGTACAATGTCAGTCAAGTTAGTGGCTGAAAGCTTCATATTATCTTGTACAGTCTGGATTAAGTTAGTGGCTTAAAGTTTTGTATTATCTTGTACAGATTTGGATTTAATTAGTAGCTGAAAGCTTCATATTATCTGGTGCAATCTGGATTCAGTTAGTGGCTCAAGTTTCATATCATCTTGTACAGTCTGGATTAAGTTAGTGGCTGCAAGTTTAACACTTGTCATGTGTGCATCTCCAATAAAGTAAGGGAGTGAACGTTTTACATTATCATTTACGCTTTGATCAAGGTAGGAACTGGGAGGTTGACATTTTTGCATACACTATCAAAGTAAATTATAAACTGTTTTCTGAAAACCAGCGCCTTCAGTGAAATAAAAAACAAGTTAAAAACGCTATCACATACACTATCAAGCTAAGATATAAATCATTTTCTCAAAAAACTGCCCTTCAGTGGCGAAAAAAGGGAAAAAAAAAAAACCCTGCAGAGCCAGGAAATCTCCAAAACGTGTCCATTTTCATGACAGTAGCATGGTGCATGAAGAGAAATGCTCCTCCAGCAAAATTCCAGGTGCATGGTGTATGCAGGCTATCAGGGAGGTGATGTTGAGTTAGGATTCTGTTGCTGGTATGCTGTCATTAAGGCAGTGCGTGAATACATTTTTCACACACACACACACACACACACACAGATAGAGAGATAGAGGTAGATAGATAGGTAGAGAGATAGATAGATAGATAGAGAGATAGATAGATAGACAGATAGATAGGTGGGTGTTTGGTTATGTGTGGGTTTGAACTGTTGTTACCACCTCATTCCTTTAAGTTTCATCTCTCCGCCCTCCCCTTCCTTCCCTCTTCCCCCAACCTTCTATACCCACCCCTATCCCATCTTCCCCAGACACATACTTCCTTCGCCCCCTTCCCTCTCTATTTGTTCCTTTTTAATTAAATCTTTTT
>JADBJO010005698.1:123104-154290 GCA_016801955.1 Conus betulinus | reverse complement strand
TGGCCATGGGGTAGGGTAGGGTAGGGTAGGTAGGGTAGGGTAGGGTCGGGAAGGGTCAGCCTTGCCTTGGCCACCTAGCCTGAGCCAGTTTCACCCGGGGCTGCCTGGGAATCTAGGGGGCGAGAACAAGAGCCTTTTCCCAGACACATGAACAATCTGACACCCAGCTGGCCGATGACCGATCCACGGATACCTCCAATTCTCTTGCCTCACAATCATTCATTTCATGAAGAGATAAACATCTCCTGCACACACTGGTCCCAGGATGTACACAAGCTCCTTCAACTGCATCCATCTATGGAACACAACAGAAGGCAGCCAGCAACTCTGATTCCCGGGAACCATCATCCTGACTGATGAATCACCAGAAAAGGGAATCACGCGCAGAATGCATGACAATGGTTACACCAGAGACAAATATGTACATATACATCTATGTGTACGTATTTCTCTAGCCAGGCTTCTTTAGTACCCCCCTGCCCCTTCCTGTGCTCCACACTTATTTTAACTAATCCAACACAACATCCAGTCACTAACAGAACTAAAGGCATGCAGTGGCGTTGTTGAAAGATCCGTGTGGAAGAGAGACCTGATTTGTAACACGAATCGCGAATCAGACACGAATCAGGGGGCGAAATTCTGATACCCTCGACAGCAAACACGACCGACGTTAAGGCCTATACTGAAGCCAGTTCCAGGGGACCTCCTGTGTGAACCCCATGCTGATATGACCGCCATGACAGGTTCTCTGCAAAACAGGGTTACTCAGACAGTACCAGGGGATCCCATGAGACACTTCAGCAAATGCATGCCTTTACTGAAGCACCTCGTCTGGTACCGCTGTTCTGTACCTTTGGTCCGCGGACAACTGTCACAGAAACCAGAGCAGCCATGTGTCACACAGGAAGGCCAGTGGCACTCTGCTTCATGTACTACAGCTCTGACACCTCCAGGGTCCCCACACCCTGATAAGCTCCCACGCGCAGGAGCCAGTCAAGCTGATGCCACCGCAAAATGGATCTCATGGTAAGGCCATTCCGATCCATTCAGACCGTTTTTCCAACTACGCGTCGCCAAAATTTCTTATCCACACAGAAGAAGTTCACACCGCAGCATCCTGCACACCTTCAGTCTTGCCAGGAGCTAAATGATGCGCTGGAACGGGGCTCCCTCTAACCTCTAAACCCCCCCCCCCCAAAAGCTACTAAAGCCTAACCAAAGCCACCATTCTGCACTAGACTCTCTGTCCTAATAACCCACCATCCAAGGGTGACAAGCCACCTGGGAGTCGAAGTTTCTGAACACCTTCTGCTGTATCCCACAGACAATTGTAGTCAAAGAAGGCGCCATACACCATGGTTCCTGCTTACAGAAGACCCCCACCAATCCATGACAGACAGTGAGGGAACAGAATGTAGAGATCTCCGCAAAACGTGGCAACGACAAACTGAAAATGATACTCTTCACGCATCAAAAGAAAACGACCACTGGCAGAGAGCCTCTTCAAGACTTCCCACAGACCTCGGTACAAGCACCAAGGCGAAGTGCTGGACAATATTAAACATCCTAGGTCTGAACGTTGGATACGCATATTTCAGTTCAGACCTCAACACACACGACCAAACAGGCCTTAGTGTAAAATACCAGAGTCCCCACTCTTGTGAACCTCGGTTTATCGTCTCATTCGAAGGATTGTAAGGGAGATGGAGTCCGAACCAATGTCAACTCCGAGTGAAAAATCCCCCCTGTACCGAAACGGCCTGGCGGAGATTCGAACCCGCAACCCCAGGATCTCCAAGATTACGAGTCCGGCGCTCTACCACTGTGCTATTCCAACCCTCTGATTTGGTGTTGTGTGGCGTTGTGTGTTTTGTTCCGGTGTGGTGTGGTGTAATGTGATGGTTGTGTGGTGTGTGGTGGGGTGGAGTGTTTTATGAGGATGTGGTGTGTTGGGGCGGAGTGAAAACAGGTTGCGTCCTGGCTCCCACCCTGTTTGGAATCTTCTTTGCTGTGATGCTGAAGCACACATTTGGTCCTGCAGCAGAAGGTATCTCTACCTCCGAACCAGGATAGACGGAAAGCTCTTCAACCTCTCCAGACTAAGAGCCAAGACAAAAGTCAAGCTGAGGTGCCTGCGTGACTTCCTCTTTGCAGACGACGCAGCAGTAAACCGCCCACTCAGCCGAGGACCTGAGCAGCAGCTCATGACTCGATTCAGTGATGCCTGCCAAGACTTCGGGGTTACCATTAGCTCGAAGAAACACAGGTCATGGGGACAGGATGTTGACTCTCCCCCAGTCATCAGCATCAATGACCATGAACTGGATGTCGTCCATGACTTCGTTTATCTGGGCTCAACTATCTCAGACACCCTCTCACTTGACGCAGAGCTCAACAGGCGCATTGGCAAGGCAGCTACCACCATGACCAGACTGACAAAGAAAACATGCAACAACAGCAAGCTGACTGAGCACACAAAGATCCAGATCTACAGAGCCTGGGTCGTGAGCACCCTCCTGTATGGCAGCGAGTCTTGCACTTTGCGTGCCCGGCAAGAGCGAAAGCTCAATGCTTTTCATATGCGTAGCCTCCGACGCATTCTGAACATCACCTGGCAGGACAAGGTCCCAAACAACACTGTCCTGGAAAGAGCCGTATACACCAGCATGTACACGCTGCTGAAACAGAGACGTATGCGCTGGCTCGGCCGTGTCGTGCCCATGGACGACGGACGATCCCTAAAGACCTCCTCTATGTAGAACTCGTGCAGGGAAAACGGCCCACAGGCAGACCACAGCTGCGATTCAAAGACGTGTGCAAGAGGGACCTAAAAGCCTTGAACATCGACCAGAACAACTGGGAAGCAACAGCCCTCGAACGGTCAGCCTGGAGACAGACTGTGCAGAAAGGTCTCTCCAAGTTCGAAGAGACACTCGCCCAGCAGCACGGGGAAAAGAGAGTGAGAAGAAAGGCTGCAGCCCAGGCAGACAGACCAGCGTCAGACTTCATCTGTGCCCTCTGCCACAGGGACTGTCATTCCCGCGTCGGAGTGGCTAGCCACACCCGTCGCTGTACCAGAATAGACACCCAGAGCGCAACTCCATAGTCTTCCGAGACTGAAGGATGCCTACAGGTGTGTTGGGGGGGGGGTTGTGTTGTGGAATTGTATGTTGTGGAGCGCTGTGGAGTAGTGTGTGTGTGTGTGTGTGTGTGCATTTGTGTGTGTGTGTGTGTGTGTGTTGTGTGTGTGTGTGTGTGTGTGTGTGTGTGTGTGTTGTGTGTGTGTGTGTCGTGTGTGTGTGTGTGTGTGTGGTGTGTGTGTGTGGTGTGGTGTGTGTGTGGTGTGGTGTGTGTGTGTGTGTGTGTGTGTGTGTGTGTGTGTGTGTGTGTGTGTGTGTGTGTGTGTGTGTGTGTGTGTGTGTGTGTGTGTGTGTGTGTGGTGTGTGTGTGGTGGGTGTGGGGGGTTGTGTGTGTGGTGGGGAAAAGAAGAGGGCACAGAATCCTTGGCACCAAGAAAGACTAAACACTGTGGAATAAAGAAGGCACTAAGTACTGCGAAAAAATGGGCACTAAAGCCTGGGAAAGAAGGCATGGAACCCTGGGAAAGGACAGAACACTAAAACCTGGGAAGAAAAACGCACTAAACCCAGGAAAAAAAAGACACGTGATTTTAGGACAGAAAAACCTGGGAAAGAAGGTGGCACTAATCCTAGGAAAGAAGAAGACATAATACTCTAGAAAGAAGACCCAAAATCCTGGAAAAGAAGACGCATGGAAAGAATCACTGAAGACTAGAAAATTAGGAAAGGTACACCCCAATAAAAAAAAAAGACGAGCATCAGCTGTGTGGAAAATATGGGACACTAGTTCCTGAGGAAAACGACATAAACATCTGTGAATCAAGAAAACACTAAACCCTGAATAAGAAGACTAGCACCTGAGAACGAAGAAGATTCTAGTACCGCAGAAAGGAGATGTCAAACTTGTGAGTGTCGAAAATATACCCCCTGTAAAAGACAGTAGAACTTTTGTGAGGAAAGGCGATACTAAACTCTGGGAAAGAAGACGACACAACTCTACACAAGGAAACACTAAACTCTATGACAGCACACAGAAACTATGAAAGAAAGGGACAGCTACACTGAAAAAGTGTAAAGACGAGAGAGAAGAACAAGCCAAAAATCAGGAACAATACTCCCCCATTCGTGGTTAGCCGCATCCACTGAGTTCGTTAACATGGCCTGGTCTCCGTTGTCCGTTGATGAAGCAGCTCCTTCCCCCGTTGATGTAGCAGTGTCTTGCCCCTGTCAATACATAATCAGTATCTTCAGTTCAGATCTTATTCCATCTGCAAACAAATCTGATTCATTCAATTCATCAAAACTAAGTTAGTTTAAGAAACATTTTTAGTTTGTGCTTTTTCCATCTGACTATATTTTGTTTTACGCTATGTATTATGGGGAACCGAGTGAAAGCATGGTGTTGTCTACAATGTTTGTGCGTGTCGTGTGTGTGTGTGTGTGCGCGCGCGCGCGCGCGCGTGTGCGCGTGTGTGTGTGTGTGTGTGTGTGTGTGTGTGTGTGTGTGTGTGTGTGTGTGTGTGTGTGTGTGTGTGTGTGTGTGTGTGTGTGTGTGTGTGTGTGTGTGTGTGTGTGTGTGTGTGTGTGTGTGTGTGTGTGTGTGTGTGTGTGTGTGTGTGTGTGTGTGTGTGTGTGTGTGTGTGTGTGTGTGTGTGTGTGTGTGTGTGTGTGTGTGTGTGTGTGTGTGTGTGCGCGCGCGCTCGCACGTGTGTGTGTGTGTGCGTGTGCGTGTGTGCGCACACGCGCGCGTGCATATGCACATCCATGTGCGTGAGGGCATGTAAGTGTGACTGCGGGCATGTGCTTGGATGCATATTTGTGTATATTTGTGCATGTTAAAACCAATGGGCGTTCAAGTATATATATGTGCACGCACGAACGTCTATATTCATTCATTCCAAACTGAGCTTTGCTAAAAAGTGTACGTTCATACGTATGTGTCTGGTTATACAGTTACACACTTACATACGAACACACACACGAACATTACTGCAGATACATTCATGCATACAGCTCATATCTAAATACACATTTTCATTTAACGAACACTCTCACATACTGAATCAATGCCCTGATCATTGGAATTTACACCAGCAATGACTCGGATAAACAAATGAGCTGCTTGAAATTTCCTTTTCATCATATAATTGCAGATTTGGAGGTAAAGATGCGCTGTTGTTATTCATCACAGCTCTGCCGAAAGACCTCACAGGACTAATGAAGACTGACACCACTGTTAAATGACACACCCCTCCAGCCACCCTTCTAGGAAAACAAGCTGTACATCAAATTACTAAAAGAAGCCTCAAAGCAAGATCACACATATTAGCAGGGAGAAAACAGATGTGCAGTTCAAGCTCCTTTTAGGTGATGAAAACAGACCTCCTTATCATACGACTGATTCTAAAATTAACAGAGATGCCAGACTGGATCGTACCAGGTCTTCATACACATATTCCAGATGTTCACAAAGTTTTTTTTTTTTTGTTGTCAGTGCTGTCGCTTATTTCTCAATGTTCAGTCATGAAACGTACAGAGTTTTCTATCAATTTGTGAATGCCTGTGCACCTTAAAGCCAATACGTGGACATGTGGTGGTTTTAAGGGCTTGGTAGTGACAAGTATGGAATCAGTGTTCCATATATCTTTGGTCCACCAGTAATTAAAACAAAACAACAAGCAAAGAAAGCACAAGCAAGCAAAAACAAAAAAGAGAAAACAAAGAATACGTCCATTTTTTAAATCCCTCTAGAGGAGATCGCTACTATGTCCATCCACTGACAGTTCCCATGACCTGACCAACTCTTAAAACTTTGCACACACGCCAGAGGCGAAGATGTGAAGGGGAAACCAAACATTTAGAAAAGGGCCATCAGAAATTAACATCGAAATGTGAACAATATTTTAAACATCTGTAAAATTCTTATAAAAATAATATTTTGTATTATTCTGCGGAAATCTGAATATCTTGCTTTAAAACATGCAGAGTTAAAACGATATTTTGGTCGAAAAATTTCGTCTACCACACAAACGAAAGAATATCTAGAGAGAGCTGGGATCTGTGGTAAATTCCAAACATTATTTCTAAAAAAAAAACCCATTAAGATAAAAAAAAATCTGACTGCTTTACTGCAGGGATGCATACCCCTGAGAACAAAAAAAAAAGAACAACGATCAATGACATGATGGCTATAGATACCCCCGTTACACACCTTTTAATAATCTTTATTGTCGAAACAGTATGACTCATGTTCCAAGTACCTACTTAATTGGGGAACAAAATGAAAATGTAACAGTTCTGCTACTATTACGACATTCGAATTAACTACTTTAACAAGTAGTGGCGCACCTTCTCTCTGGTCTGCGATCCTGGTGGTCGTCTGGCAGACTGGCACCGCTTCCTGTTTGTTCCTGCCAAAAAAAACACTGTTGAAATACTTACGAAGAAAATTCTAACTAAACACCAAGAAAAAGAAGACCTTAACATCTATGAAGAACTATATTCCAGAAAAGGATGCATTAAACCCTAAGAAAGGAGAAGTCGATGTACGACGGACGTAATTCTTTAAGAAAGAAAGATGTTAAACTCTGTGAAAGAATAGTTCCAATCATATAATCACAAAGGCACTGAATCGTGCGAAAGAGGATACAAAAGCAATGAAAGTACGGCGAAACTCTATAGAGAAACACATAGAACTCTGTGAAAAGGTAACACTAAATCCTAGAGCTAAGAACAATACAGAGGACGAAAGGACACTGAACTCTACAGAAAGAGACACACTAAATCATCAGAAAAAGGCCCTATAAAGAGGATACTAAAGCGTATGCAAGAAAGGCGTTCTACCTGTGAGAGAAACAACAGACCATGGAAAAGAAGATGACAGAAACATCAGTAAAAAGACAATAGTCCATAGGAAAGAACACAACACAAAGGGTCATTAAAAAGCAAGACTGGACATAAAAACCATACGAAAGGAAGAGCATAAACTTCAAGAAGGGGACACCACACACCAAGAATGAACAGTACACTGAATCTATGAAAGGACAAAACACGAGCCCATGTGAAAAAAGAGGACGCTAGCTCGTATGAAAGGTGATAACACTAGCCCCTGCGAAAACTAACTCCTATGAAAGGAATGAACACTAGGTCCTGTGAAAGAAGTCTCCAACCCCTATGAAAGAAACCCCTATGAAAGGATGAACACTAGTCCCAAGAAGAAGAGAGAACACTAGCTCATGTGAAAGAAGTCTCCAACCCCTATGAAAAGGAATGAAAACTAGCCCAAAGAAGAGAGAGAACACTAGCACCTGTGGCAGAAGAGGACGCTGACCTCTATAAAAGGAGAGAGAACAAGAGAACACTAGCCTCTGTGAAAAAAAGAGGAAGCAAAAACCTTTAAAAGGAGAGAACACTAGCCCTCGTGAAAGAAAAAGAGGAGGCTAACCCCTATGACAGGACACAACACTAGCCCCTGTGAAAGAAGGACTCTAACCCTTATGAAAAGGAGAGAACACAAGCCCCTATGAAAGAAAAGAACACTAGCTTTGTGAAAGAAGAGGACCCTAAACTTTTATGAAATTCTAACCCTGTGAAAAACGTTCTGAAAGGATATTGAATTCTATGAAATAATACTACATACTGTATGAAAGTAGACGAAAGAGAAGCAAAGCTAAACCCAATGAAAGGAGGATACTAAGCCATACGAGACGACACGTAACCAAGGACAGAAACAGGACGTAAATTCCGTGGAAGAAAGGGGATCTTAAGATCATACGAAAGAACACTGTAACTTAGGAAAAGACAGAAGAAGTCACCAAGTCCTGGGAAAGAAAAGTACACCAAACCCTGGAAAATTTGAAGACACAAAATACTGGGAAAGAGGACATTAAGCCCTAGAAAGAATAGAAAACCATACTACATGGAACCCTGGCGATGAAGGAAACACCCAACTAAGGGAGAGAAGGCGATGGTTCCTAGTAGGAGGGGGGGGGGGGGGGGGGGTTGTTGGTGTAGTGGTGGGAGTTGTGACTGCTGTGTAGTGGTATGGTGGTGGTGGGAGGGTGGTGTGGTCGTATTGATGGTGCTGTGGTGACTGACTGTACAGGGGGTGTGTTGTGTGGTGGGTGGTGGTCGTGTTTGTGGTGTTGTGGTGGTTGTGTTAGTGGTGGTGGTGGTGTGGTGGTGTGGTGTGTGGTGCGGTGGTATAGTGGTGGTGGTGGTGTGGTGTGTGGTGGTGGTCGTTATGGTGTTGTGGCGGTGGTGGTGGTGTGTGGTGGTATGGTGGTGGTGTGTGTGGTGGTGTGTGGTGGTTGTGGTAAGGTGTGGTGGTGGTTGTGTGTGCTGTGGTGGTGGTGGTATGGTGGTGGAGGGTGTGGTGGTCGTGTTGATGGTGCTGTGGTGACTGTACAGGGGGTGGTGTTGTGTGGTGTGTGGTGGTCGTGTTTATGTGTTGTGGTGGTTGTGTGTGGTGGTGGTGGGTGGGTGGTGGTGTGTGTGGTGTGTGGTGGTGGTATGTGGTGGTGTGGTGGTGTGTGGTGGTGGTCGTGTTTATGGTGCTGTGGCGGAAGTGGTGGTGGTGTGGTGGTAGTGGTGGTGGTTGGGGTGGTGGTGGTGGTGGTGGGGTATGGTAGAGTGGTGGTGGCCTGGGCCAGTATGTCCTAGGATAGGGTAGAGTCAGGGAAGGTCAGTGAGGGTCGGGGGAGGGTTAATCTGGCCTGGGCCACCTAGCCTGGGAAAGATTGGCCAGGGATTGGCCTGGGAGGGTCAGCTGGCCTAGGGCCACCTAGCCTGAGCCAGTTTCATCCGGGCTGGCCTGCGAATCTAGGGCGAGAACAAGAGCCTTTCCCAGACACATGAACAATCTGACACCCAGCTGGCCGATGACCAATCCACGGATACCTCCAATTCTCTCGCCTCACAATCATTCATGAAAAGATAAACATCTCCTGCACACTGGTGCCAGGATGCACAGCAACTCCTTCAACTGCATCCATCTATTAACACAACAGAAGGCAGACAGCAACTCTGATTCCCGGGAACCATCACCCTGAATGATGAATCACCAGAAAAGGGAATCAAGCGCAGTATGAATGGCAATGGTTACACCAGAGACAAATATGTACATATACATCTATATGTACGTATTTCTCTAGCCTGGCTTCTTTAGTACCCCCTGCCCCTTCCTTTGCTCCGAACCTATTTAACTAATCCAACACAACATCATTCAGTCACTAACAGAACTAAAGGCATGCAGTGGCGTTGTTAAAAGATCCGTGTGGAAGAGAGACCTGATTTGTAACACGAATCGCGAATCAGACACGAATCAGGGGTTAAATTCTGATATCCTCGACAGCAAACACGACCGACGTTAAGGCCTATACTGAAGCCAGTTCCACGGGACCTCCTGTGTGAACACCATGCTGATATGACCGCCATGACAGGTTCTCTGCAAAACAAGGGTTACTCAGACAGTACCAGGGGATCCCATCAGACACTTCAGCAAATGCATGCCTTTACTGAAGCACCTCGTCTGGTACCGCTGTTCTGTACCTTTGGTCCGCGGACAACTGTCACAGAAACCAGAGCAGCCATGTGTCACACAGGAAGGCCAGTGGCACTCTGCTTCATGTACTACAGCTCTGACACCTCCAGGGTCCCCACACCCTGATAAGCTCCCACGCGCAGGAGCCAGTCAATCTGATGCCACTGCAAAATGGATCTCATGGTAAGGCCATTCCGATCCATTCAGACCGTTTTTCCAACTACGCGACGCCCAAATTTCTTATCCCACACAGAAGTTCAACACCACAGCATCCTGCACACCTTCAGTCTTGCCAGGAGCTAAATGATGCGCTGGAACGGGCCTCCCTCTAACCTCTAACCCCCCCCCCCTCCCAAGCTACTAAAGCCTAACCAAAGCCACCATTCTGCACTAGACTCTCTGTCCTAATAACCCACCATCCAAGGTGACAACAAGCCACCTGGGAGTCGAAGTTTCTGAACACCTTCTGCTGTATCCCACAGACAATTGTAGTCAAAGAAGGCGCCATACACCATGGTTCCTGCTTACAGAAGACCCCCACCAATCCATGACAGACAGTGAGGGAACAGAATGTAGAGATCTCCGCAAAACGTGGCAACGACAAACTGAAAATGATACTCTTCACGCATCAAAAGAAAACGACCACTGGCAGAGAGCCTCTTCAAGATTTCCCACAGACCTCGGTACAAGCACCAAGGCGAAGTGCTGGACAATATTAAACATCCTAGGTCTGAACGTTGGATACGCATATATTTCAGTTCAGACCTCAACACACACGACCAAACAGGCCTTAGTGTAAAATACCAGAGTCCCCACTCTTGTGAACCTCGATTTATCGTCTCATTCGAAGGATTGTAAGGGAAATGGAGTCCCAACCAATGTCAACTCCGAGTGAAAACTCCCCCTGTACCGAAAAACGGCCTGGCGGAGATTCGAACCCGCAACCCCAGGATCTCCAAGATTACGAGTCCGGCGCTCTACCACTGTGCTATTCCAACCCTCTGATTTGGTGTGTGTGTGCGCGTGTGTGTTTTGTTCCGGTGTGGTGTGGTGTAATGTGACGGTTTGGTGGTGTGTGTGTGGGGGGTGGAGTGTTTTTTATGAGGATGTGATGTGTTGGGGCGGAGTGAAACAGGGTTGCGCCCTGGCTCCCACCCTGTTTGGAATCTTCTTTGCTGTGATGCTGAAGCACACATTTGGTCCTGCAGCAGAAGGTATCTACCTCCGAACCAGGATAGACGGAAAGCTCTTCAACCTCTCCAGACTAAGAGCCAAGACAAAAGTCAAGCTGTGGTGCCTGCGTGACTTCCTCTTTGCAGACGACGCAGCAGTAACCGCCCACTCAGCCGAGGACCTGAAGCAGCTCATGACTCGATTCAGTGATGCCTGCCAAGACTTCGGGGTTACCATTAGCTCGAAGAAAACACAGGTCATGGGACAGGATGTTGACTCTCCCCCAGTCATCAGCATCAATGACCATGAACTGGATGTCGTCCATGACTTCGTTTATCTGGGCTCAACTATCTCATACACCCTCTCACTTGACGCACAGCTCTCAACAGGCGCATTGGCAAGACAGCTACCACCATGACCAGACTGACAAAGAAAACATGCAACAACAGCAAGCTGACTGAGCACACAAAGATCCAGATCTACAGATCCTGGGTCGTGAGCACCCTCCTGTATGGCAGCGAGTCTTGCACTTTGCGTGCCCGGCAAGAGCGAAAGCTCAATGCTTTTCATATGCGTAGCCTCCGACGCATTCTGAACGTCACCTGGCAGGACAAGGTCCCAAACAACACTGTCCTGGAAAGAGCCGTATACACCAGCATNGTACAGAGTTTTCTATCAATTTGTGAATGCCTGTGCACCTTAAAGCCAATACGTGGACATGTATGGGTTTTCAGGGCTTGGTAGTGACAAGTATGGAATCAGTGTTCCATATATCTTTGGGCCACCAGTAATTAAAACAAAACAACAAGCAAAAGAAAGCACAAGCAAGTAAAACAAAAAGAGAAAACAAAGAATACGTCCATGGTAGTGACAAGTATGGAATCAGTGTTCCATATATCTTTGGTCCACCAGTAATTAAAACAAAACAACAAGCAACAGAAATCACAAGCAAGTAAAACAAAAAAGAGAAAACAAAGAATACGTCCATTTTTTAAATCCCTCTAGAGGGAGATCGCTACTATGTCCATCCACTGACAGTTCCCATGACCTGACCAACTCTTAAAACTTTGGCACACACGCCAGAGGCGAAGATGTGAAGGGGAAACCAAACATTATGAGAAAAAGGGCCATCAGAAATTAACATCGAAATGTGAACAATATTTTAAACATCTGTAAAATTCTTATAAAAATATATTTGGATTATTCTGCGGAAATCTGAATATCTTGCTTTAAAACATACAGAGTTAAAACGATATTTTGGTCGAAAAAATTTCGTCTACCACACAAACGAAAGAATATATAGAGAGAGCTGGGATCTGTGGTAAATTCCAAACATTATTTCTAAAAAACCCATTAAGATAAAAAAAATCTGACTGCTTTACTGCAGGGATGCACACCCCTGAGAACAAAAAAGAACAACGATCAATGACATGATGGCTATAGATACCCGTTATACACCCTTTTATAATCTTTATTGTCGAAACAGTATGACTCATGTTCCAAGTACCTACTTAATTGGGGAACAAAATGAAAATGTAACAGTTCTGCTACTATTACGACATTCGAATTAACTACTTAAACAAGTAGTGGCGCACCTTCTCTCTAGTCTGCGATCCTGGTGGTCGTCTGGCAGACTGGCACCGCTTCCTGTTTGGTCCTGCCACAAAAAAAAAACAGTGTTGAAATACTTACGAAGAAAAATTCTAACTAAACACCAAGAAAGAAGACCTTAACATCTATGAAGAACTATATTCCAGAAAAGGATGCATTAAACCCTAAGAAAGGAGAAGTCGATGTACGACGACGTAATTCTTTAAGAAAGATGTTAAACTCTGTGAAAGAATAGTTCCAATCATATAATCACAAAGGCACTGAATCGTGCGAAAGAGGATACAAAAGCAATGAAAGTACGGCGAACTCTATAAGAAACACATAGAACACTGTGAAAAGGTAACACTAAATCCTAGAGCTAAGAACAATACAGAGACGAAAGGACACTGAACTCTACAGAAAGAGACACACTAAATCATCAGAAAAAGGCCCTATGTAAAGAGGATACTAAACCGTATGCAAGAAAGGCGTTCTACCTGTGAGAGAGACAACAGACCATGGAAAAGAAGATGACAGAAACATCAGTAAAAGACAATAGTCCATAGGAAAGAACACAACACAAAGGGTCATTAAAAAGCAAGGTTGGACATAAAAACCATACGAAAGGAAGAGCATAAACTTCAAGAAGGGGACACTACACACCAAGAATGAACAGTACACTGAATCTATGAAAGGACAAAAACACGAGCCCATGTGAAAAAAGAGGACGCTAGCTCGTATGAAAGGATGATAACACTAGCCCCTGCGAAAACTAACTCCTATGAAAGGAGTGAACACTAGCTCCTGTGAAAGAAGTCCCCAACCCCTATGAAAGGAATGAACACTAGTCCCAAGAAGAGGAGAGAACACTAGCTCATGTGAAAGAAGTCTCCAACCCCTATGAAAGGAATGAACACTAGCCCAAAGAAGAGAGAGAACACACTAGCACCTGTGGCAGAAGAGGACGCTAACCCTCTATAAAAGGAGAGAAACAAGAGAAAACACTAGCCTCTGTGAAAGAAGAGGAAGCAAAAACCTTTAAAAGGAGAGAACACTAGCCCTCGTGAAAAAAAGAGGAGGCTAACCCCTATGACAGGACACAACACTAGCCCCTGTGAAAGAAGAGGACTCTAACCCTTATGAAAGGAGAGAACACAAGCCCCTATGAAAGAAAAGAACACTAGCTCTGTGAAAGAAGAGGACCCTAACTTTTATGAAATTCTACACCCTGTGAAAAACGTTCTGAAAGGATATTGAATTCTATGAAAGAATACTACATACTGTATGAAAGTAGACGAACGAAAAGAGAAGCAAAGCTAAATCCAATGAAAGGAGGATACTAAGCCATACGAGACGACACTTAACCAAGGACAGAAACAGGACGGTAAATTCCGTGGAAGAAAGGGGATCTTAAGATCATACGAAAGAAGACTGTAACTTAGGAAAGACAGAAAAGTCACCAAGTCCTGGGAAAGAAAAGTACACCAAACCCTGGAAAATGTGAAGACACAAAATACTGGGAAAGAGGACATTAAACCCTAGAAAGAATAGAAAACTAAACTACATGGAACCCTGGCGATGAAGGAAACACCCAACTAAGGGAGAGAAGGCGATGGTTCCTAGTAGGAGGGGGGGGGGGGGGGGGGGGGGGGGGGGGTTGTTGTTGGTGTGGTGGTGGAGTTGTGACTGTGTGTTAGTGTATGGTGGTGGAGGGTGTGGTGGTCGTGTTTAATGGTGCTGTGGTGTGACTGTACAGGGGTGGTGTGGTGTGTGGTGTGTGGTCGTGTTTATGGTGTTGTGGTGTGGTGTGTTAGTGTGGTGGTGGTGTGGTGGTGGTGTGGTGTGTGGTGCGGTGTGGTGGTGGTGGTGGTGGTGGTGGTGTGGTGTGGTGGTATGTGTTTATGGTGTTGTGGTGGTTGTGGTGGTGGTGTGTGTGTGGTGTGGTGGTGGTGGTGGTGTGGGTGGTGGTGGTGGTGTGGTGGTGGTGGTGGTGTGTGGTGGTGTGTAGGTGTGTAGTGTGTGGTGGTGTGGTGTATGGTGTGGTGGTGGTAGTGTGTGGTGGTGTGGTGTGGTGGTGGTGTGGTGTGGTGGTGGTGGTGGGTGTGGTAGAGTGGTGGTGGGCTGGGGGCCAGTATGGCCTGGGAGGGTAGGGTCAGGGAAGGTCAGTGAGGGTCGGGGAGGGTCAATCTGGCCTGGGCCACCTAGCCTGGGAAAGATTGGCCAAGACTGGCCTGGGCCTAAGCTGGCCTAGGCCTGGGCCCTGGCCATGGGGTAGGGGGTAGGTAGGGGGTAGGGGGTAGGGTAGGGTAGGGTAGGGTCGGGAAGGGTCAGCCTTGCCTTGGCCACCTAGCCTGAGCCAGTTTCAGTTTCACCCGGGCTGGCCTGGAAAACTAGGGCGAGAACAAGAGCCTTTCCCAGACACATGAACAATCTGACACCCAGCTGGCCGATGACCAATCCACGGATACCTCCAATTCTCTTGCCTCACAATCATTCATGAAAAGATAAACATCTCCTGCACACTGGTTCCAGGATGCACAGCAACTCCTTCAACTGCATCCATCTATGGAACACAACAGAAGGCAGCCAGCAACTCTGATTCCCGGGAACCATCACCCTGACTGATGAATCACCAGAAAAGGGAATCATGCGCAGAATGCATGACAATGGTTACACCAGAGACAAATATGTACATATACATCTATATGTACGTATTTCTCTAGCCTGGCTTCTTTAGTACCCCCTACCCCTTCCTTGCTCCGAACGTATTTAACTAATCCAACACAACATCCAGTCACTAACAGAACTAAAGGCATGCAGTGGCGTTGTTGAAAGATCCGTGTGGAAGAGAGACCTGATTTGTAACACAAATCGCGAATCAGACGAATCAGGGTTAAATTCTGATATCCTCGACAGCAAACACGACCGACGTTAAGGCCTATACTGAAGCCAGTTCCACGGGACCTCCTGTGTGAACCCATGCTGATATGACCGCCATGACAGTTCTCTGCAAAACAAGGGTTACTCAGACAGTACCAGGGGATCCCATGAGACACTTCAGCAAATGCATGCCTTTACTGAAGCACCTCATCTGGTACCGCTGTTCTGTACCTTTGGTCCGCGGACAACTGTCACAGAAACCAGAGCAGCCATGTGTCACACAGGAAGGCCAGTGGCACTCTGCTTTATGTACTACAGCTCTGACACCTCCAGGGTCCCCACACCCCTGATAAGCTCCCACGCGCAGGAGCCAGTCAAGCTGATGCCACCGCAAAATGGATCTCATGGTAAGGCCATTCCGATCCATTCAGACCGTTTTTTTCCAACTACGCGACGCCAAAATTTCTTATCCACACAGAAGTTCAACACCGCAGCATCCTGCACACCTTCAGTCTTGCCAGAGCTAAATGATGCGCTGGAACGGGCCTCCCTCTAACCTCTAACCCCCCCCCCCCCCCAAGCTACTAAAGCCTAACCAAAGCCACCATTCTGCACTAGACTCTCTGTCCTAATAACCCACCATCCAAGGTGACAAGCCACCTGGGAGTCGAAGTTTCTGAACACCTTCTGCTGTATCCCACAGACAATGTAGTCAAAGAAGGCGCCATACACCATGGTTCCTGCTTACAGAGCCCCCACCAATCCATGACAGACAGTGAGGGAACAGAATGTAGAGATCTCCGCAAAACGTGGCAACGACAAACTGAAAATGATACTCTTCACGCACACATCAAAAGAAAACGACCACTGCCGGAGAGCCTCTTCAAGACTTCCCACAGACCTCGGTACAAGCACCAAGGCGAAGTGCTGGACAATATTAAACATCTAGGTCTGAACGTTGGATACGCATATTTCAGTTCAGACCTCAACACACACGACCAAACAGGCCTTAGTGTAAACTACCAGTCCCCCCCTCTTGTGAACCTCGGTTTATCGTCTCATTCGAAGGATTGTAAGGGAGATGGAGTCCGAACCAATGTCAACTCCGAGTGAAAAATCCCCCTGTACCGAAACGGCCTGCGGAGATTCGAACCCGCAACCCCAGGATCTCCAAGATTACGAGTCCGGCGCTCTACCACTGTGCTATTCCAACCCTCTGATTTGGTGTGTGTGTGGCGTTGTGTGTTTTGTTTTGTTCCGGTGTGGTGTGGTGTAATGTGTAATGTGATGGTTTGGTGGTGTGTGGTGGGGTGGAGTGTTTTATGAGGATGTGGTGTGTTGGGGCGAGTGAAACAGGGTTGCGTCCTGGCTCCCACCCTGTTTGGAATCTTCTTTGCTGTGATGCTGAAGCACACATTGGTCCTGCAGCAGAAGGTATCTACCTCCGAACCAGGATAGACGGAAAGCTCTTCAACCTCTCCAGACTAAGAGCCAAGACTAAAGTCAAGCTGAGGTGCCTGCGTGACTTCCTCTTTGCAGACGACGCAGCAGTAATCGCCCACTCAGCCGAGGACCTGAAGCAGCTCATGACTCGATTCAGTGATGCCTGCCAAGACTCGGGGTTACCATTAGCTCGAAGAAAACACAGGTCATGGGACAGGATGTTGACTCTCCCCCAGTCATCAGCATCAATGACCATGAACTGGATGTCGTCCATGACTTCGTTTATCTGGGCTCAACTATCTCAGACACCCTCTCACTTGACGCAGAGCTCAACAGGCGCATTGGCAAGGCAGCTACCACCATGACCAGACTGACAAAGAAAACATGCAACAACAGCAAGCTGACTGAGCACACAAAGATCCATCTACAGAGCCTGGGTCGTGAGCACCCTCCTGTATGGCAGCGAGTCTTGCACTTTGCGTGCCCGGCAAGAGCGAAAGCTCAATGCTTTTCATATGCGTAGCCTCCGACGCATTCTGAACATCACCTGGCAGGACAAGGTCCCAAAACACTGTCCTGGAAAGAGCCGGATACACCAGCATGTACACGCTGCTGAAACAGAGACGTATGCGCTGGCTCGGCCGTGTCGTGCCCATGGACGACGGACGGATCCCTAAAGACCTCCTCTCTATGAGAACTTGTGCAGGGAAAACGTCCCACAGCAGACCACAGCTGCGATTCAAAGACGTGTGCAAGAGGGACCTAAAAGCCTTGAACATCGACCAGAACAACTGGGAAGCAACAGCCCTCTCGAACGGTCAGCCTGGAGACAGACTGTGCAGAAAGGTCTCTCCAAGTTCGAAGAGACACTCGCCCAGCAGCACGGGGAAAAGAGAGTGAGAAGAAAGGCTGCAGCCCAGGCAGACAGACCAGCGTCAGACTTCATCTGTGCCCTCTGCCACAGGGACTGTCATTCCCGCGTCGGAGTGGCTAGCCACACCCCGTCGCTGTACCAGAATAGACACCCAGAGCGCAACTCCATAGTCTTCCGAGACTGAAGGATGCCTACAGGTGTGTTGGGGGTGGGGGTTGTGTGTTGTGGAATTGTATGTTGTGTGGAGCGCTGTGGAGTAGTGTGGTGTGTGTGTGCATTGTGTGTGTGTATTGTGTTGTGTTGTGGTGTGTGTTTGTGTGGTGATGTGTGTGTTGTGTGAGGTGTGTGTGTCGTGTTTTGTGTGTGTTGGAGTTGTGTGTGTGTGTGGTGTGGTGTGTGTGGGTGGTGTGTGTGTGTGTGTGTGTGTGTGTGTGTGTGTGTGTGTGTGTGTGTGTGTGTGTGTGTGTGTGTGGGGGTGTGTGTGTTGTGGTCGGGGGGTGTAATGGGGGTGGGTTGTGTTGTGGTGGGGAAAAGAAGAGGGCACAGAATCCTTGGCACGAAGAAAGACTAAACACTGTAGAATAAAGAAGCACTAAGTACTGCGAAACAATGGGCACTAAAGCCTGGAAAAGAAGGCATGGAACCCTGGGAAAGGACAGAACACTAAATCCTGGGGAAGAAAAACGCACTAAACCCAGGAAAAAAAGACACGTGATCTTAGGACAGAAAAACCCTGGAAAGAAGGTGCACTAAATCCTAGGAAAGAAGAAGACATAATACTCTCTAGAAAGAAGACCCAAAATCCTGGAAAAGAAGACGCACGGAAAGAATCACTGAAGACTAGAAAATTAGGAAAGGTACACCCCAATTAAAAAAAAAAACGACGAGCATCAGCTGTGGAAAATATGGGACACTAGTTCCTGAGGAAAAGGACACAAACATCTGTGAATCAAGAAAACACTAAACCCTGAATAAGAAGACTACATCTGAGAACGAAGAAGATTCTAGTACCGCAGAAAGGAGATGTCAAACTGTGAGTGTCGAAAATATACCCCCTGTAAAAGACAGTAGAACTTTTGTGAGGAAAGGCGATACTAAACTCTGGGAAAGAAGACGACACAACTCTACACAAGGAAACACTAAACTCTATGACAGCACACAGAACTATGAAAGAAAGGGACAGCTACACTGGAAAAAGTGTAAAAAGACGAGAGAGAAGAACAAGCCAAAAAAATCAGGAACAATACTCCCCCATTTGTGGTTAGCCGCATCCACTGAGTTCGTTAACATGGCCTGGTCTCCGTGTGTCCGTTGATGAAGCAGCTCCTTCCCCCGTTGATGTAGCAGTGTCTTGCCCCTGTCAATACATAATCAGTATCTTCAGTTCAGATCTATTCCATCTGCAAACAAATCTGATTCATTCAAAAAATCATCAAAACTAAGTTAGTTTAAGAAACATTTTTAGTTTGTGCTTTTTCCATCTGACTATATTTTGTTTTTACGCTATGTATATGGGTAATCGAGTGAAAGCTTGCTTTGTCTTCAATGTGTGTGTGTGTGTGTGTGTGTGTGTGTGTGTGTGTGTGTGTGTGTGTGTGTGTGTGTGTGTGTGTGTGTGTGTGTGTGTGTGTGTGTGTGTGTGTGTGTGTGTGTGTGTGTGTGTGTGTGTGTGCGTGCGTGCGCGTGCGCGCGCGCGCGCGCGCGCGCGCATACATACTTGCCTGCCTGTCAATGCATGCAGTAATGAGCTTTTACTACGGTGACGAGAGGTGCATTTAGAGGACACGTCATAACAATATATGTGTTCTCTTTAGCTTTCACCCTCAGGTTAAAACAAACAAAACAAAAAACCGAACAAATGGTGTGTGCGTGTGTTGCGGGTCAGGGTGGGGGGGGGGTGGGAGTCTGAGGGTTTCCGCGTAGTTGAAACTTCCAATCTTGACACGTTTGGACAAGAAATCAGCCATTTGTCAGCTTACCGCACAGATGCCGGTTCCCAGCGAAAAATAAAAGCAGCAGAAAATCAAAGAGGCTCACAGTATTAAGAACTACTAGTTTTTCAGCCGCCCTTTCTTCTAAGGTACGTCACACGATACACCCAGGTCAGAATGCCAGACGTTCAAACCGACACACTGCCGACACCGCGGATTTCTGGTGCTAAAAATTAATTATCAGCCAGAACCACCTTCTTGATTTCTGCCGCCTGTTTCTTTCAGTCTACTAGACTGGGCCCAATGGTTAAAGTAGCGGTGGAATGGGTCGACCTAAAATACACTTTTTGTCATGCAACTCATAGGAATTTGGGTGCGGCCGGAGCAGTTCTCTTCTGCCATTTGATCGTCGAGCCAGAAATAATCACCTGCGTACCAGCAGACTACTTTAGCTCATGATGCTAAATGCAGACAAAGCCTATCGCCATACCAAGGCATGCTATGAAATGCTTTTAAAGCACAAAATAGTTTGAAATTGTTACTTATCATCGAATGTCAGATGAAGACTCAAATCAGGGTCACACACAGCTACAGAGGAAAACTGAAACTATGCAGGACCCTTAAGGCAATGAAAATTGTACCTCGTGTCTTAAAATTTTGTTTATCCTACCCAATGGTCTACGCTAAATGCTGTCCGTAAGGTAGAAAAACGCACATAAAAGAGGCAGAATACAATAACATTTTTTCTGAGATCCTGTTCTGGCATATCTCAGACATATTTCATTGTTCAAGCAAACTAAAATATATCTTTTTTTTTCTAATCCACACGTATAGAAGTCGTAAGACATATCCCATTCCTTGGTAAGGAAACCCAACATAGATAACGGGACGTTCGAATTTTAAGAAATGATACAAAACGAGACCAGACGGTTTGGGTCAATTTCTGAATTTCGGATCTCTCTCTCTCTCTCTCTCTCTCTCTCTCTCTCTCTCTCTCTCTCTCTCTCTCTCGCTCGCTCTCGCGCGCTCGCTCGCTCGCTCTGTATTGGTACGCGCGCGCGCGCGTGTGCGTGCGTGCGTGAATGCGTGAGTGCGCACGCGCGCGCGTGTGCAGATATCATTATTAAAAAAAAAAAGTCACCAATGGCGCGTATGGACATGTGTGGATCTCATATCCCTTCACTTCCAGCCATCTGCGAGGATCGCACTAAAACTTCAACAGTGATGTGTTTAAGTTGTGCATCACAGAACTGGGAGCAGTACTGCTGATAAGAAAAAAAAAAGAAGAAGAAAGAAAACATACCATGAGCCATGCTTTGGTGTCATTTGTTTGATAAACTCACTCACAGACACTGGCGCCCACATACACAGAGAGCGGGACGAACGACAGGGGAGGGGAAGGGAGGGGGCAGAGGGGGGGTTCTGAATTTCCCTCCCCTGGATGGTCAAAACTGCATTTTCGCCATGTTGCTCCTCTCCCTTTTTCCCCATCCCCTACCCTGGGAGGGACCCCCAGACCCCCCTTTGAAAAGCCACTTCTGATGTGTGAATTATCCAACGGGTGGCGTTTCTTTCGTAAGAGGAGATTCCACCACCACCCTCACCCTTACTTTAACACAAAAGGACAGCAGAGGCCCCCTGTACCCCCCCCCCCCCACACACACACACACACACACACCTCCCTCTCGATTTATAAGTAGTTTGGAATAGAACACTCAACCATACCCAAGCCCTCCTCCCCCCCCCCCCATCCCCCTCAGCTTTGACCAATATATCCCCGCCGTATTTGCTTTACCTGTTTCAGTTCATGCTGATGCCTGGGCACGTTTTCTCCCTTCTTCTACTGAGGGAGGTGGACCCCCCAGACCTCACCTCCCTCACCTCTCTGGAAACCCCCTTCTCTTTTCAATTAATCCAGCTCTACACACACACACACACACACACACACACACACACACACACACACACACACACACACACACACACACACACACCGTTCAGTTCTCTCACCTGCATCTCTGCACCTGCATCTAGGGGATTCTCTTGTGTTGTCGGCTCTGGTCCTGGCGGAGGTCTCTGCGGGCGGCAGTGCTCCCTCCTCCCGGCGGTTCTCTCTCCCCTGGCATGTCCTCTCCTTTCTGGTGCCTGTTGCTGGTTCGCAGCGGTCGCCCTTGTTCCCGTCTGGAATAAAAATCCCTCCATGATTTCTTTTTCTCGCTCATATTCCATCGTTTAAGCAATCGTGGAAACGTACAATTTTTTGTTGCACCGTGTACCGAACATGAGAAGGGTGGTGGTTTTTCGTTCTTTTTCTTGTCCTAAATGTTATCTGGTTTTGCCTGAAGAAGACCCAAGAGGTCGAAATGCATTGTGTCTTCTCCTGTACTTGGTTGGTCTATGTCCTTGGCGGTAACTAACCCCCTCTCTTTCTAAATTTTTTCTTCATTTTCCGCCCTCAGTCATTCCGTTTTGAAACCTAATTATTGATCCTTATGTCGAGAGCTTACGGGGAGTAAATGTGGATGTAGCCAATTCTTCAAGGCTCTAGGCTTATTTGTGCGAGTTGTCTCCTAGTTTCTTTTTCAGAATAATCTGGTGTCTGGGGCAGCGGGGATATGTGTCATGCGAGCATGTCGAATGTCTCTTCGCCTGTACAAAGTACCTTAAGAAGATCGCCCTCACACTGACGTCACAAAGTCTGATCAGCCTCTGCAGAGGGGTGCCGTAGTCAAATGGTTAGAGCATTTGCCCGCGGAGGCGACGGCTGTGAGTTCGAACCACACATGGGGTCGTTTTTTTTTCGGCTCGAAAAACCCTCTGTACGCAGCAGTAAACGGGTACCCGGTTCACTTTAGAGAAGGTTAGAGACGGTGAAAGAGAGCAAAGATAGGCTCCGCCTTCCAACATGCCATGCCATAGACACGGTGAATCTCTGACTGTTCACTGCCCCTATGAAAGAAAGTCTACGAGAACTTTAGACCTTTTATTGGCGCAGTGCGGTGGTTAGTGTCGGGAGTCGGCTGGGAGGTCGTAGGTTCGAGTCCCGTCAGAGGCGTTATCTCCCCCCCCCCCCCCCCCCACACACACACACACACACACACCCCCCTGGCGGATCTAGTCTAAAGTGAGCGTGTTATTTTTTTTTTTTCTTATCTCAAACAGAAAGACACACGTCCACAGTCCCATTTCATTCACTTAATGGACAACTGGTACTGAAACCCAGCAAGACACGTGGATGCTCAAAATGGAATCTGTGATCTGAAATAGAGACAATTTGACCCAAACATTTAGATTTGTTGTTTTTGCTTGTTTGTGGATGCAGGTTTTTTTTTTAACACTTGTTCAGGGTAGAACCAAGTACTGGCAAAACATTTAAACAGTCACGGTCAAGTAGCAGTCAAATATTTATTCCCAGTTCTCTCTCAAGCTCCTTTTTAATTTTTTTTTTTTAGATCAAACCAAATATGAATATGCTAAATACGCATATTACAGCTTGAGGCAAACAAATGTTTATTACTTTATTTGGGGGACTCAGCTACTACCACACTGTGTGATGCTAGCGGGTCGGCCAGTCCCACTGGTCTGCAACTTGTCAAAATGTAACAACTCGTAGCCTGACAATTAAAATCCTTCTTTTAGAAAAAAGGGGAAGGGGGGTTGGGTGGGAGGCTAAGAGCTCTATTCACTGTTTTTTCTTTATATAGGTTAGATTTATTGTTCACATGTCCCCCCCCCCCCCCCCCCCCCCCCCCCCACAAAAAAGTGACAGGTCATATGTCTGTGCTCACAATACGGACGGAGAGAAGGAAAGAACCCTTTTATGTTTCAAACTGGAAACCGTTAAGAGTATGGGAGAGAGGAGGGTTTCCTTTTCTATATCCCTCTTCCATACAAGTGTGTGTGTGTGTGTGTGTGGGGGGGGGGGGGGGGGGGGGGGGGGGGGGCGTTAAAAAATCAAGGTCGACATTGATGCAGTAAAACTTTGAGGATGCTGTGAAATGCCAAGGGGACATACGCCATTACCTTTTCATTTAACTAAAATACGCTTATATATTTGACGGAAAACTTTAACGTAAAAAGGGTGTTAAAGTAAATTTTTACAGGTGTCCAGGCGGGTGGAGAGAGAGAGAGAGACCGAGAGAGAGAGAGAGAGAGGGGGGGGGGGGGAGAGGACAGAGACAGACAGACAGCAGACAGAGACAGACGAACAAATGAACGGATAGGCGGGACGGTCAGACAGACACAGAGACAGGGGGAATGAAAATGAAAATATTAGAAAAAAATGTATAAAACGCATTGGACACAGAAATTTACAGACACCAAGCAATGAAGTGCGAGAGAGAGAGAGAGAGAGAGAGAGAGAGAGAGAGAGAGAGAGAGAGAGAGAGAGAGCTGCGAAACGAAAAGCAAAAAAAGAAACTGAAGGAGATCAGTATGGAGGGGTGTGCATGTAAATCCTGCCTACATGAGCTTACCGATAATTGATTTAAAAAATAGGAGATATGAGGTGTGGAAGGGCAGAGAGAAAGAGAGGGAGGGGGGAGGGGAGGGAGGGGGGAGGGAGGGGAGGGAGAGGGGGGGGGAGGAAGAGGGAGGCAGAGAGGGAGAGAGAGACAGACAGAGAGAGACGGTAGAGACAGGGAGAGGGAGGAGGGAAGGAGGGGATGGAGAAGGAGGGGAGAGATGATGGGCAGGGGGTGGGGGAGAGAGAGAGGGAGGGAGGAGTGAGAGAGATAGAGAGAGAGGGAGAGAGAGAGACAGAGAGAGAGAGAGAGAGAGAGAGAGAGAGAGAGAGAGAAAAGAGGGGGGGATGGGATGGATGGATGATGAAATGCTTCTTGCCGGTAGCCAAGCAAGGGAAGCCACTATCAGGGAGGAAGGAAGGAACAGAGAGAGAGAGAGAGAGAGAGAGAGAGGGAGAGAGAGAGAGAGAGAGAGAGAGAGAGTTTTCCTGACAACTTAACCATAATACTGCAAGAATTAAATTAATTTCATATCGGTAAAAAAAAAAAAAACAACGAATAAAGGTTGCTAGTTGCCAGCCATATAGATAGTGGAGAAGGGGAGTGGCAGGGAGAGAATAAATCTGTTCAGACTTAGCTTTCCTCGAATCTCAGCAAACAAGGCAATTTCATCAGGCTACCCTAAACGAACCGACAGGTCATATTTAAAAGAATCAATATTTTTCCTACCCCCCCCCCCCCCCCCCCCCCCCCCAACCCCATCCACACATATCCTGCTGATTTAGGGAAGCTGTCTTCTGCCCCTTCCCCTCCATTCTTCTTCCAGCCCCCCTCCCCCCCCTCTCAATTAAAAACAAAATTTATGTGCTTGACATCCCCCCCCCCCCCCCCCCCCCCCCCCCCCCATCCCATCGCGAGCGTTCAACTAAAGAAAATCGTAAACATATTCAGCATACTATATTCTAGTCACCTCGCAGTCGCACAACTACCTCCGCCCGTCTCCTTACACACACACACACACACACACACACACACACATCAAACATTGGTAGTATGTTCAGAAGCGAAGGGGAGGGAGGGGAGGCGCGGCGGGGGGGGGGGGGGGGCCGGAGAGGACAGTAGACAGTATATTCATCTCACACGTCCCTTCCCCTAGAGCTCATCGTCAATACAGCCAACCTGATTTACTGAAATGCACACAGTAGCACAGTAATCGAACTGTCCTTGATATTTGACGGGAAGAAAGATTTGGTACGGGAGTGGGGTTTTCAAAGTATTCTTCCCACAAAAAAAAAAAATCATTTTATATATGTAGGCCCTTATTGTTTGATTTAAACGACAAAAAAAAAAGGACTTTGAGATCAGTCAAACTGACACTTTGCACACATTCAAAACTTCGGTGTGCTCTGATAGCTTCCCTTCAAGTTTAAGGTAGAATTTGGCATAACAACGAAATTAGTGTCTCTTTCAGGACCTTCATTTTCATGATGTGTTTATCAGTCACAGGCTGCCAAACCGACTAAAGGCACATAGACTTTTTCTCTCTCACTCTGTCACACTCACACTTACCGACTTACCGACTAAGACCTCTCTTTGTCGTGTTATCTAACCTCAGTAGAACACAATGGCTTAATAGTATCGAGAGACGGCTCTTCTGAACATTGTTTATCCTCCATTACTACGACAAAGTCCCCCGTGTTTCCGGCAGTCGACAATCGGCGCTACAATCATTCTAAATAATGATTGGTCAATAATATCACAATAATGCATCTCATTATTCTACACCCTTCATGCTAAATGCGCGTGAACTCTGAACACCAGGTCAATGCCCTAACGCCACACTCTCACATGCACGTGTTTCACATGGTGTGGAAAGTTGTCAAAAGTGAGCAGTGCTAGTTCACTGACTCTCTTCTTTTTGATGTAATGCCCACAATCATCAAGTTGATTATTTTGGCATACTAAAAAACTGGGTCTACGCAGCGGGAGGGAGGATTGGAGGGGGGGGGGGGGGGGGAGATCTAATGGGGGAGGGGGGAGGAAGGATCAGTGAACTCTTGACACAAAAGTGTCAAGAGTGGTGGCTCCAGCCACCTCGTCCGGCAGATTGTTCCAGTCCCTGATGGTGTTGGGGGAGGAAGGCGGCCTGACGATAGTCGGTGCGGCACTGCAGCTGGCGGAGTTGGTGTGTGTGATTTCCCCTTCGCTGTCTGACAGGGGCAGGTTGAATCTTGGTTTTGTCGAAGTGGACTTGGTCATTGAGTATTTTATACAGCATGGCTGGATCTTCGACGCTGCTGGAGTGAAGGCCACTGGAGTCGGTCAAGCATGGCGGTGGCACTGGATCTGTTGTGATATCTATTAACCATAAAGCGGGCTGCTCGTCGCTGAACCGCTTCCAGCTTTTTTTTTACATGTGTCAGAGGAGGGGTCCCAAACTGTGCAGGCGTACTCTAAAATGGGCGGACATAGCTTTTGTACGCTGTCTCTTTCAGGTTGATGGCGCTGATCCTCAAATTGCGCCGCAAGAAGCCTAGGGTCTTATTGGCTTTGGCACAAATGATGTCAATGTGCTTGTCCCATGACGGATTGTTTTGAATGGTCACCCCGAGGTATTTGGCCGACGTCACTGTCTGGAGTGTCTGTCCGCGCAGTTGGTATGTGCTGGTGAAGGGCTGTCTCTCTCTTATGGGTCACTGGGAGGGTGGTACACTTGTATGGATGGAATGACATCTCCCAGCTTCTCTCCCAAAGTTCTAGCCGATGCAGATCTTCTTGCAGTCGGTTGGTATCGTGGTCTGATATCCTGACCCTGTACACACAGCGGTGTCGCCGGCGAAGAGTCTGGTCCGCGCAGTGAGTTGCTCTGGGAGGTCGTTCGTTCATGAATACTAAAAACAACGACGGTCCGAGGACCGAGCCCTGTGGAACTCCTGAATGTACGCTGCAGAACTCTGATGTGCTGCCCTCGACTACCACCACTTGACGTCGGCTGGGAGAGGAAGTTTTTTTTTTTTTTCAAACTATTGACTTTGCCTGTCTGCGACACTCCATAACGGTGAAGTTATGGGGTCAAAAGGCTGTGGTTCACCTTGTCGAAAGCCTTCGCAAAGTCCAGCACTATAATGTCTGTCTGCTTCCCTCTCTCGGTGTTGTCGGACAGTTCCGGTCAGCTCCAGCAGTTGTGTCTCGCAGGATCTTTTCTTGCGAAAGCCGTGCTGTTGTGGACATAATATGTCATTCTGCTCGGGGGTGGTCCATGAGAGTGCTGACTACAATGTGCTCCAACTACAATGTGTTGTGTGTGTGTGTGTGTGTGTGTGTGTGTGTGTGTGTGTGTGTGTGTGTGTGTGTGTGTGTGTGTGTGTGTGTGTGTGTGTGTGTGTGTGTGTGTGTGTGTGTGTGTGTGTGTGTGTGTGTGTGTGTGTGTGTGTGTGTGTTCGAGTGAGTGTGTACATGCTATCGTGCGTGTTTCTCTGTCTCTCTGTTAGCATCCCTCTCCTCCCTCCCTCCCTCTCTCTCTCTCTCTCTCTCTCTCTCTCTCTCTCTCTCTCTCTCTCACACACACACACACACACACACACACACACACATCCTCCAAACAACACACGCGCATGCGTGCGTGTATGTATATGCGTGTGTGTTGGTGAGAATTAGACGAGAGAGAGAGACAGACAGAGACAGACAGACAGACAGACAGACAGACAAACAGACAGACAGACAGACAGACAGACAGACGACGACGGACGGATGGACAGACCGACCGACGGATGACAGACAGACAGAAAGAAGAAGAAGAAGAAGAAGAAGAAGAAGAAAAGGAAAAGACGATGAGAGAGAGAGGAAGAAGAGAACGAGGAGAACGGGGAGGAGGTGAAGGTGGCGGAGGGGGAGAGGAAATGGACGGGGAAAGAAGCAAAGGAAGGAAGGAAGGAAAAGCAGCTGAGTTCAGTCAGCGTTGTTCAATCTACCTCCATATCCCACTGCCCCGCAATCCATCTCTGTGCACATCTTGTGACATTGTCCTTATTATGCACTCAGATGCATCGATCCGTTTCCTTTCTCTGTTTCTATTTCAGTTTCATTCCTTTTCCTTTTCCATCGTCAGTTACTTTTTCTCTCTGTGTTTTCTCTTTTGTTTTCCGTTTCGCTTCCTGCTTCCTTCCTTCCTCATCTTCCTTCTCCCTCCTCCTTCTCTCCCCCCCTCCTCCTCCTCCTCCTTCTCCTCTTCCTCCTCCTCCTTCTTCTTCTTCTTCTTCTTCTTCTTCTTCTTCTTCTTCTTCTTCTCTTCTTTTTTTTTTTTGCTTGTTTTTTTTTTCATGTTTCTGTTTCGTTTTCTTTTCGCTCTTTCCCTTCCATTGATTTCTTCCCCTTTTCCTGTCGATTTTTTTTTTTTACAGTTAAAAAAAAAAATTGTTCTTGTTTCATGTAATTGATTAATTTTTCCTCTATTATTTTTGTATTCTTTCTTTCTCTATGTGCTTTTTTCTTTTTTTTTTTTTGTTACACGATCCACTCCTTCCCCGTTCATTTTATCCGCCTTGATCTTTCTCGTTTTCTCTAATTTTCTTTTGATTTTTCCCCTCAATTTTGTCTCTGTCCTGATGTGCATAATGAGCATGTTGTGGGGAAAGGTATGTTACAGCCTTTAACTGTAGTTCTCTTTTATAATAACTGTCTTGATGACCGTTGACATTTGGTATTCTAATGTTTTTTCTAATAATATAATACGATAGCTGTAATTACTGTTTCTATAGGAAACATCATTATTTTCTTGCTCATGTTCACAAACGAATGGATATACGACTTCTGAACCTGGTGACAAAGCATGTAATAATTCTACTCACTCTGGTGCCCGATCACCTTTAGGACGTCATATAAACTCAGAAAATGAGATAATCGCTCACATGAAACCAACATTGTTAACATTGCCTCCACTAATGAAGTGTGTTTACATCATCTTTGGTTGTTTGCTAGTTTGTCTGGTGGTAAGATTACACGAAAATCTATCAAACGAAAACGAAAAACTTAGTGGTAAGATAGAATTTGTCCCAAGGATGAACGCACTGCATTTTAGTGCGGATCTGCGTCAAAGGTCAGATCCGTTATCCACTGAGCGTAATTATACAAAGCAAAACAAAACGTTAATAATACACTGAAATGCAAAGTGTATGAATTTTTAGCAAAAGACCCCCCCCCCCCCCCCCCCCCAATTAAGCGAAACTAAAAGGTTCTACATCGACTTTTGTTGTTGTTTCCTGCTTCAAAAAGTTTAACTCTTTTCTTTTTTTTCCTTTTTTTTTTTTTAGGGATTGTTCACTTATTCCCACAACCGGAGTACTGAAGATGCCATCCTCACTCTCCTTCACAGTGTCTACACTCACCTCGAAAAGCCTACTTCATACGCAAGGGTCCTCTTCATCGCCTTTAGTAGTGCTTTTATCACGATCCAATCCCATCTCCTTGTCACCAAGCTTCTCCGCTACAATGTCAACCCGGTCCTCATCAGTTGGATCTTCAGTTTTCTGAGTCAGAGAACGCAACGAGTCCGAGTCGGGCACACTCTCTCCGATCCTGTGACCACCAACACTGGCGCTCCCCAGGGCTGCGTGCTGTCTCCTGCTCTCTTCACCCTGTACACTGCCGACTGTCGCAGCGAGGATGATGATTCTACTCCGCTGATCAAGTTTGCAGACGACACCTCACTGACTGGCCTCATCCTCAATAACGACGAAAGAGTGTACAGGCACGCCGTGGATGAACTGGCTGATTGGTGCAGCACGAATCATCTGGAGCTGAATGTGTCCAAGACCAAGGAGATTGTCGTGGACTTCAGGAAGAACAAGCCCAGCACCGAGCCCCTCGTCATCAACGGTGAGCCAGTCGAGATCGTCGAGTACTACAAGTACTTAGGTACTATCATCGACAACCAACTAGACTGGTCTCCCAATGCAGATGCAGTGTGCAAGAAGGCAAACCAGAGACCTTTCTTCCTGAGAAAAGCTTCGACAGTTCCGTGTCAGCCCACAGATCCTCTGTTTGTACTACCAGTCAACCATTCAGAGTGTAGTGGCCTTCAACCAACTGAGTTACCACAGCAGTGCCAAGAGGACAGACATGGACCGGCTGGAGAGAGTAGTCAGCAAGGCAGCCTCCATCGTGGGGGAAGAGCTGATACCCGTGAGCGCGTGGTTCCCAGGTGTGGCCCTTAAGAAGCTTGGCAAGATCCGAGCAGACAACCACCACCCACTCCACGAGGTGCTGGCATCCCAAGAGCCCAGGAGAGAATCTTCCCGGGTCCTGAGGAGCTTCAGTGCCCGGACCAACCGACTGAGGAACTCCTTCCTGCCATCTGCCGTACGCCCTATTCAACGAGAGTGTCAATGAGAGAAGGGAGAATGCGTGTCTTATTTTTTTCGGTTTAAATACTAACCCCTGTGGCGCGCTTGGCGTGTGTGATTTTGTGTGTGTGTGTGTGTGTGTGTGTGTGTGTGTGTGTGTGTGTGTGTGTGTGTGTGTGTGTGTGTGTGTGTGTGTGTGTGTGTGTGTGTGTGTGTGTGTGTGTGTGTGTGTGTGTGTGTGTGTGTGTGTGTGTGTGTGTGTGTGTGTGTGTGTGTGTGTGTGTGTGTGTGAGAGAGAGAGAGAGAGAGAGAGAGAGAGAGAGAGTTTCTGTGCTTTGTGTGTGTGTGGGGGGAGGGGGGGGTGAGAGGGGTATGTGTTTGTGTATGCGTGTGTGCGTAGGTGTGTAATTTTGCCTCCACCCTCACCCATCCCCCTACTAAGTATTTTTGTCCTGTTTTACAGTGTATGCGTGTGTGTGTGTGTGTGTGTGTGTGTGTGTGTGTGTGTGTGTGTGAATTTTGATGGACCACCCTCTTCAAGTATATATATATATATATATATATATATATATATATTATATATATATATATATATATATATATATATATATATATATATATATATATATATATATATATATATATATATATATATATATATATATATGTGTTGTGTGTGTGTGTGTGTGTGTGTGTGTGTGTGTGTGTGTGTGTGTGTGTGTGTGTGTGAAGGACCCCCACCCCTCACCCCCACAAACCCATTTAACCACAAATATGTTTACTTCGTTGTATTCTTTTTACTGCTTAAGCAAAACATACTTTTGTGATATAATTTCTTGGCATGGAAATTTTGTGCTCTTTTATTCCGTA
>JADBJO010005698.1:112500-118324 GCA_016801955.1 Conus betulinus | reverse complement strand
TATACAAAAGGTATGAGTGAGAGTCGGTGTCCTTGTAGTAAATACTGGTAGAAAGGCTGTTGGAGTCAGAAAGGATAGTGATCTGAATGTTGAGAAAAGAGACTGAAGAATCTGAAATGCAGTGGGTGTATTTCAGAGCCGGATGGAAGCTGGACATAAAGTCCACGAAATGATTGAGGGAATCTGTGGAACAGGAGGCCAGTCCGAGACAGTCGTCAATGAACCGCCTGTAAAAATCGGGTTTCTCACCTGTATACTGGCTCAAGGCTTGTTCTTCCACGTAGCCCACAAACAGACATGCAAAACTAGTACCCATTTTGGTCCGCATGGCCACTCCGCTCTGCTGCACAAAGTGGTCCCCATCAAAGGCGAACGAGTTCAGGGTGAGGACCAGTTCAGTGTTCAGGATGGTGGGGATGGGCAGGGCCTTTTTGGAGGAAATGGCGTACTGCCTGTTGGCCGTCATTGTGGGGGATGTTAGTATATAGAGAGACAATGTCCATGGTGAACACATGCCTCTCTGTACAGCCGTTTGGAAAGGAGAAGTCCTCCAGGAGATTGAGGGCGTGCGTGATGTCCTTCACATAAGTGGGCAGTGCTGACACAAGTGGCTGAAACACACTGTCCAGAAAGTCAGAGATGAGTGCTGTGGGGCAGGAGCAGGCAGACACAATAGGGCGTCCTGGTGTGTTAGCCTTGTGGATTTTGGGCAGGAGGTAAAACAGGGGCTCTCTGGGATCAATATTTTTTTTGCGTGCGTGCGTGCGTGCGTGCGTGCGTGCGTGTGTGTGTGTGTGTGTGTGTGTGTGTGTGTGTGTGTGTGTGTGTGTGTGTGTGTGTGTGAGAGAGAGAGAGAGAGAGAGAGAGAGAGAGAGAGAGAGAGAGAGAGAGACAGACAGAGAGCATGAGTGTTTAGGTGTGAGCGTGCGCGTGTATTTGTGCGTACAAATAAACTGCTACTGCGAACGAAAAATAAAGAGTCACACATACAGACACACACAGACACACAGACAGACACACACATACACACACACACACACACACACACACACACACACACACACACACACACACACACACACACACACACCACTGGGAGTATGGAGGTGCGTGCTCACGTGTCATTCCAGAATCAGCAGACTTCAGCTGTCACCTCAAGATCAGTCCTCCCTCTCTGCACAAGCAGCCATCATGGACAGACGGCCTGAAGCATCCTCTCTATTACCACTGCCAAACAATCATCAAGTTTGGCCAGCTCTCTGTTTATCAGCTGTAAAAACATTTATCAGGAAATGTTGGCCTGCGTTTGTTTTTCCCCCACTTTTGTATTTGTTGACCTGACTTTATTCAAGTTTAAAAGGCTGTGCCAGTCTTGAATAAAATTTACTCTGTGTTAGGTTTTCGTATGGGAGCAAGAGTTACCCTACTTGTTTATTGTTTTATTGTTTACTGTTCCCTGCCTCATTTCATTTTCAATTTTCCATTTATCAGGGTTTTTTAAAGCGCTTTGTTTCGAGCCGTAAAAAAATAATCGGCTAGTTGTCAGAAAATACTTTTAAGAGTTCTCTCTCACTGGGCACGTAAAACCAAAATCACGAAGCCGAAGTCTTTGCCTATGAGAAAGAGGCTGAAACGCTGACGTTCACGGCAGCCAACTGTGGCATGGCTACGATGGCAGAAGATTTAGTATAGGGCCTTAAGGCATTGTACAATGATTCCGTAAAAGACATGCAGAAGTGAAAGAAAACCACGCACACATGGCAGAAATAAGCCTGCAGTGAAAGGACCGGTGTGCCCCCCTGGTTCTCTCAAAGTCTGGTGTCTGGATTTCACCGTGGTCTAGAGGCTCTACTTGGCCTCTGCTCATTTATGCTAAAAGCGCTAGCAGAGTGGGATGAGAGATCAACAATCAACGATCAACGATCAACGATCAACGAATGTTTAATGAACAAGGCCATTTGCCCATGTCATACAAGAAAAAGGAGGCGTGGGTAACATAGGATATAATGCAATAATTCATATGGGGCACATGAAATGTAATGTAATGACCATAGTACATATCATTGGAAACATGACACATAATGTAGAGAGTATAACATGCGTAAAAGGAACTAATAATGGAGGCTGGGAAAAGAATGCACACACGCACACACACACACACACACACACACACACACACACACACACACACACCACACACACACACACACACACACACACACACACACATACACACACACACACACACACACACACACACACACACACACACACACACACACACACACACACACACACACACACACACACACACACAACACACAAGCGTAACTAAGTATTAATTGAGTTTCTAAGTTCGAATGCTTTGGCAATGAAGTTTGCAAGACCAAACGTATGTTTGGGTTTGCCAAAAGCAATGACATTTTGAAAACCGTAGGGTTGACAAAAAATTCTTTGGCAAAAATTGCTCTCGTAGTGCTTGATATTTGGGGCATTTAAGGAGAAAATGATACTCACATTCGAATGTGTTGGGACCAAAGGGACAGGAATGATCCGTTATAGCCTTTGGAAAGCGAAAACGGTGGGGTTTCAGACATGACATACCTAACCTAAATCTAATTATTGGTTTACGTAGATTTATATTTTTCATTTCAGATAGATATGGAGAGAGACTATGGGACGATTTGAAAGAGGAAAAAAATTCAAATCGCTGTTCAGACTGAATTTGACTATTCCATCCTTGACGAAAACAATCAATTAATCTTTGTTGAAATTCCCGTAAGAAAATTCTATCATTTCCGACCCCTTGGTTTTCCCATACAAAGCCAAATCCATGATAATATAATGTAAAACAAATGGAAGAAACCCAATTATTTTTTGTGTTCTACAATGCAAATTAAGAAGTGTCTGATAAGCTTTATAAGGAAGACGATCTTCGTGCATTTTCAAAAATTTAAGCCAATATTTGATACACCTGGTTCTAGTTATTATATCTAAAGGATATCTGCCTGTTTCGCCATATACTAACGCACTAGGTGTTTGTACACTGACATTAAGAAATCTTTAACTGCAAATAAGTGTACTTTTTCTATTGCGCTGTGGTCAGCTACAAGGCCCCCAAACTTCACATCCGTAAGTGAGCATGGGTTGAATTTGGCTATCAAATAGCTTAAAAAATAAAACGAGGACAATGGTTACCAAGTTTCCATAAGATTTTTTAGTATGCATAGAACAGACCTTTTTGCTCGTGATGTCATATCATCAAGCGCGTAAGAAAACATTAACCAGTTGAGAAAATAATTCCTAAGTATTTATACTGGTTAACAACTTCTATTTTATCACAGCCCATAAAACCATTTTTCACGGGATGCTAAATATCCCCCCTTCCTGAACACTACAATTTTAGATTTCTCTAGGTTGACAGTAAGCCTAAGTTTATCTGCTGTGTTCTTTAAAATATTGAGCTGTTGTTGGAGTCCAATAATTGTATACGACAGCAGAATGATATCATCAGCGAATAACATTATTAGAATTTCTATTAAATCAGGTGGTAACCTAATGCCATGTTTGCCCTTTGAAATTATTTCATTTGTCAGTTCATTAATAAATAAAGAAAATAACATGGGGCTGCATATATCTCCTTGTTTTAAGCCTTGTGGACAGAAAAAGGTGTCAGTAAGGTCATTTTTTACAGCGTACTCTTGCTTTAACTATGGAATACATACTTTTTAATGCCTTAAACATTTTCCCATTAATTCTGTTTTTTTCCTAGTATCTCCCAAAGTAAATTTCTGTCAACAAGATCAAATGCTTTTTTAAAAATCAATGAATGCAATATACAATTTCTGGCTAATACATAATTGTTTTTTTTTAAAACTAAAACAAAGAGGGTATAGATATGGTCTACTGTACTGTATTTCTTTCTAAAACCAGCTTGCATTTCACTGATTATATTATTATTTTCTACCCATATAATTAAACGTTTATTTAGGACGTAACTATATAATTTACCACTAATGTTTAAAAAGTGAAATGCCCCGATAGTTATCTGGAAGGTTAATATCACCTTTTTATGTATTGGTTGTATCAGAGTTTCTGACCAATCACTAGGGAACAGTCCTAAGTCAAACAGTTTGTTGAAAAATACAGTAAGAAAAGGAATAATTTTAGTATCAGCGTATTTAAAGAATTCACTACATAGCCCATCTGGTCCAGCAGCTTTATTATTCTTTAATGCCCTCAATGCATCCCTAACTTCACTTTCGGAAATTTCTGTTTCCAGGATAGAGATATCATAATCTTGGCCCCCCTATATCTGCATATTCAGTGCTTTCATCAAAGTTGTCTAAATCTTGCACGGCAGAATCAAAATTAAATACTTTACTACAATGTTGGAACCACTGTTCATTTGTATATCATTAATAATTGAAGAGAGAGATCACACATTCCTAGCCCCACAGGACATCAGATATATTTGGAAATCAATTTTCTTCCAAATTTGAGAAGATTAACATAACAATAACAACACAATCTCGCTCACACCAAACATATAGAACAAGATTCACAGAGACTGGTACACAAGCACATATACTGCACACTTAGATATGAAGGAAACATGTTTATCACCCATGGACTCTTTACAACTGTTTACATCATCAATGCTCTTTAGTAGTAGATTACTACTACTACCATTACAACTGCAACATATTTTTTTTCCCTGCTTTTGATTGTTTCCGATTTGTTACATGCTGCTCTACCATTCATGTACAAAAGAAAGGGATAATGAATTGAAAAGGGTATTTTGGTGACATTTATTTATGTACTTATGTGTGTGAAACTACTTTTTCACCACCACAAAGAAACCAACGTACATTCAAAACAATAATAAACAACACACACACACACACACACACACACACACACACACACACACACACACACACACACACACACACACACACACACACACACACATGTTTACTAAGTATCAGAACTGATTGAAATAACAGCAATAATTTCTCTTTTAATACTACAAACCAACTACAAGTGCTGCTATTACGTTTTCCTTCAACTTGGTCTCCTGCTACTACTACTTCTACTACTTCGCTCTCAGCTTTCAGACCATTCCGTCGTTTTGACCTTCACTGTTTATCAGTCGATGATGAACCCAAGACATACCCGTGGGAACAACGCAAAGTGTACGACCCTCTGGACGAAATGCTCGAACTCAGCCAGTGTGTGGGTCGTGCACATTATGTCCCTAGCACAATAAGGGGCTTTCCCAGCACAAAAAGTCGCATGTTCCAAAGTGCGACACTTTGTGAAAATCTTCTCAACACAAAGTGTCCCACTGTTGCACAAAGTGTCGCATGCGACACTTTGTGCAGTTGCGACACTTTGTGCCGCAACACACACGACCCTTTCAGTACTGTGATTCTCTTTGATTTTAGCAAGAGCAAGATGGACGACGAAAGAACGCGATTTGTGCCCTATCTTATGAAACGGGTGATGAAAAGGCTGCTGTTCTCAAACAGCTTTGCTGAAGGTCATTTTTTGCACTAATAAGTCATAACAAATCATAACAATCTTGTTATTGGCGACTTTATGGGCAGAAGGCATCAAAGTCCTTCTCGTATGGTCGCTGGCGACTTTATGGGCCGGCGACCATATGGGCACAACAGGGGTGAAGAGAAGTGACGGGTTGCGAGAAACTTGTTAGGTGATGGTGGAGTGGGGTGGGGGTGGGGGAAGCAGGGGTGAGGAGGGGCGGAGGAGACAGGGAACGGGAGATCAAGGAGGGGAGGGAATGCGGGAAGGAGGGGGG
>JADBJO010005698.1:90000-107500 GCA_016801955.1 Conus betulinus | reverse complement strand
GGGATCAAGGTGTCTCTACAGAAGCAGCTGAACTCTTCCCATGGAGTCATCAATATCCTGACCTCAAAAGCGTTCCGGAGGCTAAGATCAAGAGCGAATTATGGCCACAAAGTTCTCTGTGTCGCACATCAAAATATTAGAATTCACATTAGAATATCCATTAGTGATGAAACCGACAGACCTGCGTGGTGCGTGAGAGTCAGTGGAGAAAGGAAGAGGGAAAGAATTAAATACATTATAATGAGGTTGGAGAACAGGAAAAGGCCACAGACCTATTCTTGCTGCGAAAGCTTGAAGAGAAGTGTTTAAATTTTCAGGGCTGAACAAAGGAGATTTGTGGATGAGTAAGGAGACTCCTCCTTTCGTAACCTTCAGTAGATCGTGCGGGTTTTGAGAATGCTTTAAAATCAGAAACGGTGAAAGATTCTTACTGTGAATCTGCGTCTCGTGAAGAACACTCACTGCCAGCTCCAGCTGTTGACAGAGAAGCTGGAAATCGATGAGCAGTGCGGTTTCTGCAGGTAACATTCTATTGTGGACCATGGAGTCCGTCTTGAAAACCACCACTCACGAGGCCTTCATAAACAAAAACATATGGCTGTTATCTTTTTTTTTCTAACCTGTGCAGTCAAGGTTACATTACGTGGAAATCTGGAATTCAAGAGGTTTTTTTTTTTTTTTTTTTTTTTTTTTTTTTTTTGTCGTTGCCCTCGTTTTTATTAAAAAAAAACTTGCTGTCTGAGCGGCAGTTCCCAAGTTCGCACCGTGCTGTCTGACATCCACAATCAGAAGTTTGGTGTACTCCAAGGGAGCTTTCTTTCTTCCTGCTCTCTTTAGCATTAGAATGAAAGAAACTGTCAGTTCTGTAATTCTACGCACTTAGAGCCACCTGTGCTGGCGTTTAGTGTCGACTTTCAACCTTACGTGGACAAAAATCCGACAGTGGACCGAAGAAAAACGGGTTTACCTTTTCCAGGTAAAAAAAAAAAAAACAGTGCATCCACTTTCGCAGTTTTCAACAGCATTTGCTGATTTTGAAATTCATCAAGATGAATCAAATATTCCTACTTTGAAGGAAGCCAGATTTCTGGAAATTACCTTTGATCAAAAGATGAACTTTAAAAAATTCACATTCATCACTTTGAAAACCTCACGTCAGAAGCTTCTCTTATCTTTCAGGGCTCTGATCTATTCTAAACGGAACTAGAGTTGTGTCGTTTACGGTTCTGCCTAATCTTACTAAAAGTCTGGATCCTATCCACCACTAAGGCTTCGACTCTGTCTTGGTGCATTCCACACCACTCCTGATGACAGTCTGAATACTGAGGTAGGAGAAAACCATCCATATCCAACTGTCTTTGAACAACTGTTTGAATCTCTTCTCTAAATCCCACAACCCTGCTTATGACTTAATGTTGACCCGGAGTTCTTAAAAAAATTTAAAAAAAATGAAACCTCCCCAGTTCCATTCCACTCTTGGGCATTCGTATTCTTCTTCCCCGTTCAAACAGGGCTGACAAAGACCTTGGAGTCACGTATGATTTGCCCAACTTTTCGGACCCTGGACTTCCTCACGCCGGAGATCCGCTTTGGTCTGATCTTATGTCACAGGCTCCATCAGCTCTTTGACATACAAGACATTTTTTTTTTTTGCCGAACTTTGATATAAATTTTCCACTTTAAAATATTCATTGATAGCCCCAAATCTGAAGAGGAGGTTGTCTCTCCTGTGTATTGCGCAACATCTCTCTCTCTCTCTCTCTCTCTCTCTCTCTCTCTCTCTCTCTCTCACATTCTCAACACACACCCACAGACAGCTCCATCTATACTGTTGAACTGAAAGCCTTCATCCTTACTTTTTCAAACTGTTCATAACTCAAAACATAAAGACTTCCTTATTTTGTCGGATTCCTTTTCTGCTTACGAGGCTATTGCTGGCCATCACTTCAAGCCTTCTCAACTACTGCAATTGTTTGAAATGGACACCCCTCTGAAATCTGATGGATAGAACATAGTATATGATATAGTTTTTATAGCCTGTGTTTCCGGTTATGTCAGCATTCGAGGCAATGAAGTGGTTCTTCAACTTGCCAAGAATGCCACAGAGAAAGAGTTGAACAGTCTCTACATCTCACACCAGTCTGAAAGCCAAAACTCAGGCTTATGTCAAAGACTAGAAATGGAGCTGCTCGCAGACGGATAACAAACTCTTCCAAATCGTCCAAACCTGAAAGAGATTTTACCATGATCATGGGGGGCCGTCAAGAAGAAACAGTCTTGTGTCATTGCATACAGGCCATTCCTTTTACACCCACTAATATCTTCTAAAAGGTGAAGAAGCTCCGTGATGTATTCCATTTGATGCCTCACTCACTATGAAGCATGTTCTTATGGAGTGTTGGAACTCTCAAGATATCAGACATAAACACTTTGCAGCAGACTCCATCTTGAAAATCTTCTTCAGAGATATCCCACATGATGTGATTTCTGTTTTTTGGAAAAGATCAACATTTTAAATCTGATTTAAGATTTCAAGATAAAAAGAAAGCATTTTCCGGCGTGTATGTTTTCAAAGTTTTATTTCCATCTTTTAGAAAATATGTTTTAATGAGCTGTGTGTATTTTTTTCCTTTTATTTATTCTGAAAGTTCATTTAAGTTGACTTAATGTGGTAACGGCCCTGATATGGACCTTTCCGGTCGACTTCGACTGGGCTATAAACAACTCTCTCTCTCTCTCTCTCCTCTCTCTCTCTCTCTCTCTCTCTCTCTCTCTCTCTCTCTCTCTCTCTCTTCTCTCTCTCTCTCTCCTCATTGCATATAACAAACTAGGAAGAACAAGAGTCGCTAGTCAATAAACAAAACAACTAGATTGAGAGATAAGCTAAAGAAATCTGAATGTGACCACGAATGTTTGCCAAAACTTGAGGAGCACAAGCCACAATGATTGATTGGTCATGAGAGAGAGAGAGAGAGAGAGAGAGAGATAGAGAGAGAGAGAGAGAGAGAGAGAGAGAGAGAGAGAGAGAGAGAGAGAGATTCTCAAATACACACACACACGCGCGCGCGAGCGCGCGCGCAAACACGCACATGCACACACACACACACACACACACACACACACACACACACACACACACACACACACACACACACACACACACAACGGTTGGGGAAAGGGAGTGCTTATAGCCGATACGCGTAACGCAGAGGATGATTACTGATCATTATCCCCTTTCTGCCTTAATGTCACTGTGACAAACTCTTGAGAGAGAGAGAGAGAGAGAGAGAGAGAGAGAGAGAGGTAGGAGGGAGGGTAGGGAGAGGAGAGAGCAGACAGACAGACATACAGACGACAGACGACAGAGAGACAGACAGACTGACAGACAGACAGGTAGAGAGAGAGAGAGGCAGACAGACAAAGAGCCAGAGAGACTGAGAGAGACATGACAGACAGACGGACAGACAGACAGACAGTCACACAGACAGACAGACACAGACACAGACAGAGAGACAGAGACGATAGAACTGACAGAGAGAGAGAGACTGAGACAGAGAGAGAGAAAAGAGAGAGATAGAGGATAGAGAGAGAGAGAGAGAGAGTGACAGAGATAGGAGAGGGGGATCTGCTGCAAGCTACGCGCACTGCACAGCGCGCGCGCTCGCTCTCTTCTCTCTCTCACTCTCTCCTCTCCACTCCTCTCTCACACCCGCCTCTCACACTCACAACACACACACACACGCACACACACACACACACACACACACACACACCACACACACACACACACCCACACACACCTACACACACACACACACACACACACACACACCACACACACCACACACACGTACACCACACACACACACACACACACACCACACACACACACAACACACACACACCACACACACACACACAACAACACCACAACACCTGTGCACCACACACACACCACACCACACACACACCACACACACACACACACACACACACACACCACACCCACACACACACACACACACCACACACACCAGGGCTGGTGGATGCCGATACCCTATAGGTATTGACACACAGATTTCGAATTAGCGATTACGTCATCTGTCCGCCCTTTAATGCCGCAGGGACATGAAGAGAGAGAGATAGAGGTTGAGAGGAGAAGAGCGAGAGAGAACAGAGAGAGAGAGAGAGAGACAGAGACAGACAGACAGACAGGACAGACAGACAATGGGATGGATGGATGGATGGATGGTGGCGATTTTTCTTATTCTATAAAGGCCATGGGTCCCTTTTTGAAAGAAGTACATACACAGCAAAAACATCGCCCGAATTCGCCGCGATGGAAAACATCGGAATGGCAAAACATAACATAGAAACGTGAACACAACAGACAGACAGACAGACAACACGAGCACCACAGCCCCACAGTACATACAGACAGACATACATAAGACATGGCTAGCAGAGCGGTTTCAAAATCAAAGCACCATGAGTGCGCGCGCCTGACGCACAGGCACAGGAAATTTGCCGCGATGAACAACCATGGGAATGGAGGACCGCGATAGAGAGAGGAGAGAGAGAGAGAGATGAGATAGAGAGAGAGAGAGGGATATAGAGATAGAGAGGCTGAGAGAAGATAGAGAGAGATCTCGGTGGGTTTAATGAGAGGACATATTTATAAGCCACTAATTATGAGACCAACGGAGTACGAATAATCGCCTTCATCATCTCATCTGTCTTGTCCATTTTTTTGTCACAGTGACATCTGATTGGGTGTGAGAGAGAGTAGAGGAGAGAGCGATAGACGAGAGAGAGAAGTAGAGAGGACAAGGAGATAGTAAAAGAAGAGAGAGAGAGAAGAGAGAAGAGATATACGGATATACGGAATTAATACGCCAATCGACATAAATACATTCAGGTCATGCATACCTTCATGGGTAACCCATTGCCCCTCATAAGGGATGCATTTAATGTCCAACATGGCAATTTAGAATCATGGCATTCTTTCTCAACACTAACACTTTGCAATTGATTTTAAGAAATGATACCAGAAAGCAGTTAAAAAAAAAAACTTAAAAACTTTTAACGAGAGATAGAGAGAGAGAGAGAAGCGAGAGAGGAGAGAGAGAGAGAGAGAGAGGAGAGAGAGAGATGCAGGTTTTTCACTCTACATACGAGACCTGTACACCAAAATAGATTATCGGTAAAGGAACGCAAATTCCGGTGGAAACCACGAAAAATGAAGGAGTTTACTGCAAACTATTAAAACATGAATATCACCTATGAGAAACAAAAGTGCGCTAGATCATCACCACAGAGCGCCTCGAACACATCAAAATTAAAAGTCTGCAGACATCAGCTAAGAAAAGCAATGTTGAAACGCTCACATAAACAAGATCCAGTAGCCTTGCTAAACAAACTTTCTGAGGAACTGCCCTGGCGAGAGAGAGACAGAGGGGACTGGGGGCAGACGGGGAGTGGGTTGATGGAAAGAAAACCACAAACAAAACAAAACAAACAAAAACAAAACAAAAACAACAAAACAACGTGTGCCTGTATGTATATGTTTGATCAATATTCAGCCTTTCGATCGACCAGCCGTGTGACTCAATCTTTCCTATGGAAATCCTCTCGATCACCGCTCCTCTCGCTGGCACACGGCAGCTGTCTGTAGAGTTGTGATGCCAGTTCTGAAACTGGACTTGGAGGAATGGGGGAAAAACCCTTGAGAACTATTAAAAAAAAGCAAATATAACTGGAGAGAGAAAGAAACCTTGTAGGTAAACATGCCTATTCTCAACGGAGAAAACGCTCTTACATTCTCTCTCAGTAAACAGTATGTATCTCTTATAACATATACACAAGTATATGACTTAGGGCAGGTCTTTTACAAAATTCAGATAAGTAATTTTCTTTAATCCGCGCTCAGCTTTGCTGTATCGATTGGTTTCTGTAACAAAAGGCTTTCGACAAAAATAAAGCAAGGGGCAAGCACATTCTCGTGTCAGACAGTAGCAAGGTCAATTTAAAAGCATTTGGTTGTGAGTAATATTTTTGGGGGGATGTACATTTCACGTAGTTCTTTATTTCGTACAAAAAGAATAAAATGCAATTCCGATTCTTCTGTATTAAGACAAAATGGACAGTTAGCATTTTCTCGTTTGTTTGAATGTCTTGACCGATGGGGTTTTAACTGTGACACACCGAGTCGTTATTCTTGTTAGGTGTTTTTCTTAGAACAGGATTTCTGACCTTGTTTATATAGTTTGGGACATCACAGAGTTGTCTAAACGATGAGTAGAATTTATATCTGTCCCTAGACCTAAGAGTGGAATCCAAATCTTGCAAACGGCAATCAAGTAATCTCTGCTTGAAGGCAGAAACAAAAACTTTAACATGACCCACACCTTGGTTATCCCAGACATAGCCAAACCCTATATAAATTATATAGCATATGCTGGTTGCCCAGTTCTTTTTGCCATTATTGTGGAGGATGAATAGCATTTTGTATGCTTTCTTTGGGTAGGCGGTTTTCTTCCATTGTGATAAGTTTAAGCCAGTATTTAATACATTTGGTGTAAGTCTGAATATATAAGGATACCTGCCAGTTTCACAATATAGGAGTGCACTAGGTGTTTTAATGCTAACATTTAACAATCGTTTCATGGCAAGCAGATGCACTCTTTCGATCACAGTGTGATTTGCTGTCAAGCCCCAAACTTCTGCTCCATAGGTCAAAATAGGCTGAATTTGACAATCAAATATCTTAAAGAAAAGTTTGGGATTATTTTCCCCAAGACCACAAAAATTTCAAAAATACTGAAAATGCCTCTTTTAGCTTTCATAGCCATGTCTTCCAGTGAGTAAGAAAAAGTTAATCCCGTGGAGAAGATCAGTCCAAGTACTTGTACTGGTTTACTATTACTATTTCTAATTGTTTGCCATTATAAAACCATTTCTCTCTTCCAGCAACATGACCCCCATTTCTAAATATGATTATTTTAGATTTTTCTTCATTAACCGTAAGCTGGAGTCTGTTGGATGTTTTACTCAGAATATCTAACTGATGCTGGAGACCAATCACAGAGTGAGAGAGAAGAACAACATCGTCAGCAAATAACAAAATGAGTATGTGTAATAAATCGGGTGACAAACTTATCCCGTGTTTTCCCGATTGTATAATGTCATTTGCTAGTTCGTTGATGAATAGGGAAAACAAAATTGGGCTGCAATTTATCACCCTGTTTTAACCCCACGTGGACAATGAAAAGTGTCAGTGACGTCATTATTTGCACGAACTTTCTTTCGCTTTACCACTTGGTACATGCTTCTTATAGCTTTATATATCTCTTACCACCAATGCCGTTTTTGCGTAATATAAGCCACAGGTGCTTTTTCTGTCTATAAGATCGAACGCTTTTTTTAAAATCTATAAACGCTGCGTACAGTTTCCGACCAGCTGACAACTGTTTTTTGGACAAGTGTTAGTAGCGTAAATATATGATCAACTGTGCTATAATTCTTTCTAAATCCTGCTTGTGACTCGCTTAATATTTTATTGAGTTCTACCCAGTTGGTTAGGCGATTGTTTATAATGTAGGTGTACAATTTACTATTAATGTTCAGCAATGATATACCTCTATAGTTGTCGGGTAAATTGGCATCACCTTTTTTGTACAGGGGCTGAATAAGCGATTCGGACCAGCAAAGTGGAAAGGTTCCAGAATCAAAAAGTTTGTTAAACAGTTTAGTTAGGAAAAATAATCTGCGGGGAAGCAAATTTGTAAAATTCACCGCTGAACCCATCTGGTCCAGGCTTTGCCAAACTTCAGTGCTCGGATAGCTCCCCTGACTTCTGACTCGGTAATTACCGCATCCAGTTCAGAGCTGTCGAAATTAGTGCCGAAAAAACACTGATTATCATTATCGTAAGTGGAATCAAACTTTTCGTCATGTGTAGCATCATTGTTAGAACAGACAGAATCGAATACTGTCCTAAAGTGTCAAACCACTCTTCTTTAGTAATACAACTATCCGCTATTTTCCTAGATGTTCTTGACTTGATTGTTCCCCAGAACTTTTTTGGGTCGGTCTTATTTTCTTCTAGTATTTCTAGCGTGCGTTTTTTGTCTTCCTTCCTTTTTTACTACTTATTAGATGTTTATATTCTTTTCTGTTTTCGGAGTAGAAACGTCTAAGTTCTTCGGCACGCTTTTTTGTCTTTACACTTATTGAAATTTCTGAGAGAAATTTGCAAGTCTGATTTCATCCTCTTACATTCAGTATCAAACCATGGGCTTTTCCTTATTTCGCCAATTGTAACAGTTTTTATCATACACTGACCAGCAACAGTCAAGCCTTCGTATAATTTATTTATGGCCAAATCTATATTTTCGTCAATTAATGCAGAAGCTTGATTGAAAGTATCAATAACGTCTTTAGACGTAAGAGCTTGTAAATAGGTATACAGGTTGTCCTGGTTCCAACAATTCTTTGGACTACAGTCTTTTTAGGTTTGACGCAAATCTCTCTTAAATGCTTTTGAGTACTTAATATCATTTCAATAGGCATATGTTTGCATTCGACTTTTGGAATTACTCGCAGTTTTTGAGCGTATCCAACAATGCACCTGGACATCAAAAAATAGTCAATGACACTAGATCCATTGTGTGCAATATACGTGTATTCGCCTTGTTTGTCGCCAGAAATAAGACCATTCAATATCAATAAGCAAACTGTTCACACAATCTCAGCAAAAATCTGCCAAAATCATTTGTTGACGTGTCTTTAGAGTTTCTTTGATACTGACTTTCTAACTCAGTTTCATCTGGATTGCTCAAAATTAAATCGGGGGAAGAAAAGTCTTCAGCATTTGCATTCCAGTCCTTGCATTAAGATCTCCCATTACTATGAGAGGCAATTCACCAAATTGTTCATAAATATCTAAAATACAATGTTCCAATAAGTAGGTTCCATTTTCAATTTCTGTATCAACATAATAAGGGCTCTGACTAGGGGGAATATACATACCAATGAGCACATTATCAAAATGTAGGCCCATAATTGCTTTGGACATCTTGAGAACGACACAGTTGTCATATTCTAAAGGAATACGCTTTACAAATTTTGATAATTCCTTCTTGACCAATAGAGCAACGCCGCCAGACAAGCGCGAGTTTGCGCTCTCTGACAGTTTGAGCGCTGGGGACACGAAAACCTCAAAGGTGGGAAAAAAAATGCATGGGAAAATCGAATGCGAACGTTTCAGTGAGAAAAATTACATCATAATCAGAGAGAAACAATCTGACTTCAGGTTGATAGACGGTACACAAGCCTTCATATTATTATAAGTGACAAAGGATAGAGATTTATTGTTGAAACAAGTGGACTTAAAGGATTTCATGACACGGACAGGGCCGAGTCCCTAGGTGTTCGCAGGTTGCCCTTTTCTGTCAGTTCGTGAAGAACCAGTCCCAACACGCGGGAAGCATTCTGTCACTTGTTGTTGTCTGGCATTTGCTTTGCTGCGGGTCAGTCTGCACTGGGTTTGGGGAGTCTCAGATATTAAAGAAAAGTTCTGCTGGTCTGACTTCACGAAGCTTTTCTCGGAAGCTCGGAGACTGCCTCTCACTTCTGTATCGTTTGAGTTGATTGGGGACTGGCTTTCTATCTGGTCAACAGCAGACCAGGGATTAACCAGCTGTTTGACGACTGTGTCACTAGTGTCCATCTGGTTGTCAACATTAGGTGAATTGACTGTGGACATGGATGAGGACAGATCTGTTTGGGCTGGAGAGATTCCATCGCAGGCAGTCTGCGTAGGGTAGCCGGGCGCAGCATGGAGACGGGGGGGTGCTACTGCCTAGCACGCCATTCTCTGCCGATGAAGAATAGTTTTCTGGAGAGGGGTGTGCCATAGCACCATCATCAGCTACTGTAGTCTGTCGAGGTGCTTGGTAGTCGCCAAGTACATCCTGGCCATTCACATCCATTGGTGCAGACACTGGCTGATGCTCCGTATTCCTCTCTGCACCGTGCTCAGGGACGGATCTTGTGACCTCGTGATCAGTGGAAGCCAGTAGACTAGCGCCCCACTTGTTGATCACGATCCCGTTATTTGACCGTGAAGAGCGCTGGGGTTTTGGAGGGTCTTCCAAATGTTGTACAGTCCCTAGATTTGTAAATGATGTAAATTCGTGATTAGAATGTGAGGTGAGATAGCTATGCGCCATCCTTTCCTCGCCCTGGTGTGTCCCCGCTGACAATGCTGATGCATGCGGGATGTGGCCAGTGTTCTCTGCCCGATGTCCTGTCCTGGAAGTAGCGGAAAAGTGGTCATGTCTGCCGTCCATGGAAGCTGGCTGTCCGGGGGACAAGGATTCTGGTGGGGAAGGTCATGAGATCGGTTTGGGGCGGGGTCATGAAATAGATTGGGGCGGGGTCATGAGAACAGTTAGGGGCGGGTTCATGAGAACGGTTTGAGGCGAGATTATCATGAGAGCGTTTTGGGGCGGGGTCATGAGAGCGGTTTGGGCGGGGTCATGACGATATGGGGCGGGGTCATGAGAGCGGTTTGGGGCGGGGTCATGACGATATGGGGCGGGGTCATGAGAACGGTTTGGGACGGTGGTCATGAGAACGGTTTGTGGCAGGGGTCATGAGCACGGTTTTGGGGGGAACCTGACAGGATGGCTGGTTCAGGCGTTGGGCCTGTGCTGGGCTGCTCGATGAAGTCGATGTGGACTGCATCTTCGTCAGCTCAGCTGATCTCTCCACATCATATGGAGGGAAAGACCTCCTGTTCCTGCCGTAGAATAGTCTGCCCTTCCAGAAGTAGGCGTGGCGGCCGGCACCTCTTTCTTCTTTATGATCTGGTTCTGGCGGTCTGTGAGGTCCGAGGCAACACGTATCCTGACATCAGCCACCATCTCCCTTCTGCAGTCCTGGGCCTTGAGAATGTCTACCTTGTCTTGACCATGACGCAGTCGGGCAATGATAGAACGGGGATGACCACTGTTCCTCTTTGGACCAACACGGTGTGCACGCTCTATATCGTCGACTGACCATTGCTTGAAAGAAAAGAATCGATTTAGTAGCTGTACGACCTTACGAACACACATAGAATCTGTCTCTTTAGGGCCTTCAAAAACATTGAAGAACCGTAAGTTGTTGACGAGAAAGGACTCTAGTTTGTCAACTTGTATATCCATTTTGTGAGACACATCTAGAATAGATCTTTCCACTGGAACAGGTTTTTGCATTGTTCTTCCAGGATGTGGCACTTGTCGGACAAAAGGCTGACATCATGCTTCAGCTGCTCGTCGTTATCTCTTTGCAGAGCTTCGCAAAAGCATTCCCAATTCTCGTATTGTGTCATTATTTTGGTACTGTGGGTAACCTGCTATGGAGAACATTCGTTGACTCAGAGACTCAGGGGCTTGTTTTTGAGCAGTCACGGAGTGCACAGTTCTGCTATCGACTGGAGAGCGATCATCAATGTAATAGGTATTTGGGAATCCAGTGTACTGATTCCATTTTGTGCTTCTCCTTGCCGGCCCAGGGTTGGATTCAATATCTCCGCAAGACAACAAAAAAACCAACTGATCAGAACCGCAGAGGTTTCAAGAATGAAGAACAGTGTTATGTGTGGAATATGAATGAGTATTACGACACGTGCCTTTGGTTTGTGACTCCTTCTTGACTTTAACGTGAAGCGCACTGCCACGCTCCACATCAGGAACAGACGGTGAAGTTGAGCAACGCTTGCTGTCACACACAGGTGGTTGTTGAAGTTGTCACCCTCAGTGTGTTGGGATTGGAAAGTTTCACAGACGCCTGCATCATTTGTTTTTTCGCTCAGTATAATCGTGGGTGAGAAGAACAGAAGCAAGAAACATTGTCATCACACTGGTAAGGGGCCACGCAAGACTTATCTCATGTGCCTGTGTCGAAGTCTTCCCCTTCCTTCTGTCCTGAGCACGGAAGTAATTGCACGTGTGTTGCAGCCATGGTTGTACGGCTGTCGCATTTGACGAGGAATAGAGTTCAGTATTTAAAGTCCTTCAATATTTATGTATAAATTTTAATAAATCAATTACTGGGTCAATCAGCACTGAAATGATTTCACAAGTTCAACACAGTCTGCAACACACCTTCACCCAATGGTATACAAAAATTCGTCGCTGTTTAAAAACGAGTGCAAAAATAGGAGGATAGAGGCCCCATTTAAAAAAAAAGTAATGTGGAAAAAAATTGGAGATCGGAGTACGCACGTTGGGACCCCCCCCCCCCCCCCCCCCCCCCCCCATACACACACACACGAACACACACAAAGTTGTGAAAATCACTTATAGGATATACACAGCTTTGTGTTTTGTTTTATTTCCTTTTTATTTTTGTCAGAGAGAGAGAGAGAGAGAGAGAGAGAGAGAGAGAGAGAGAGAGAGAGAGAGAGAGAGAGATATATTCATCTACATTTGAGACCTGGTCAGAGAAGAATATACTCGACTCTCACCATATCATTACAACTATCAGCGTCTGCGAATAGACGAGGAAACGTTTTCATTCATTCATTCATTCATTCATTCATTCATTCATTCATTCATTCATTCATTCATTCGTTTATTTATTCATTCATTCTTTCTTCCTTCTTGAGTCTGTTCTGGAAGGAGAATAATACTTGACTGTCACCGTATCATTACAACGATCAGCGTCTGCGTATGGACAGGGAAACGTGTTCATTCATTCATTCATTCATTCATTCATTCATTGTTTCTTTCTTTCTTTCTTTCTTTCTTTCTCTCTTGTCTCTCTCATGACCTCCTCTGTTCAAATTGTACTAGCTGATGTCTTCAGCTTTCACTAAAGAGTTCCTCGTTTCTCATTATTTTTATATAAAGCATTTAAATATCGACAGTCTTTTATTTTCGTTTTCGTTATCTTGTTGAATCGTATCACGCATCACTGCGTCAGGCCTATAAGTGAATAAAACATCTGAATCTTAATTTGAATCAATCTTTCTGTCTCTCTCTCTATCTCTGTCTGTCTGTCTGTCTGTCTGTCTCTCTCTCTCTCTCTCTCTCTCTCTCTCTCTCTCTCTCTCTCTCTCTCTCTCTCTCTCTCTCTCTCGGTTTTGTTTTGTTTTTTAACACACTCGTGTTGGGTTTGTGTCTGACTGGAATCTCGGAGGCCATGCCGTGCGACATTCTGCAGTAACAACGGCACTCTGATCCTGGCTGCCAATCGGTCACACCGGTTTCTGTGATGGTGAGATTGCCGTCCCGCTGGTATTCGTTCCAAATAGAACACACGCGAGTCTGAATCGAAATACTTGTATTCACCCTTTTAACGCTAACGTGTTAATGACACCGCGGCAAACCTCCGAAACGTGAGAATGAGAATACCTGTCGTTTTCTCCACCAACCAGAGAACGCTACTATTTATGTATGCTGCAAGAAGAAAAGATGAATGGCTGTACGCAATAAGGGGGAAAAAATCCCTTCTGACCTCTCTCATCTAATGCCAACACTTGTCTTGTTTGCGTAGAAGACGAAGTGGACTTGAAATGGGGGAACGCCTGAATCAGAGACAGTACCTTTATTTCGCTGTCTTTTTTTTTTTTTTTTTTTTAGATATTAACCCTTTCCTTTCAGGTATCAGGGGAGACAATCATTGTGCACGATCGCATCATTAGTGCGAACATAGCCCGCTTAGCAGCATGCTAAGGTTTTATTTCTCCATAAACTTCCGACCTAGTTTGATGATCAGCATATCAGGGAGGGATAAATTCAATGTTTAATGTCTAAAATTCGTCTTAGATTAAGCTTTTGTGTAGTGGTGCTCTTAGTCTGTGGAGTCCAGTTCTGGATGATGTATTGAAAGCAGACCCCCGGCACTGGAGCCAGCTGTATATATATATATATATATATATATATATATATATATATATATATATATATATATATATATATATATATATATATATATCGGGCCACACTGAGTCGTCAAATTCTGTCAACCTCCTCGGATTTGCTGCAAGAGAAAAAGGCAGTTCACCTGTTGTTGAGGGTGCATTTCTTCACCATCTTCAGGGTGAAGATGGTTAAAACAGTATGTCAGGCAAAAGAGTGGGCAGGCGGGAAGGAATGAGAGTGAATGGGGCAGGGAAGAGAAAGTAGAGAGTAGGGGTGTAGGAAGCGAGTACACAAGTGGAGTGGGGGGGCAGGGGTATAGCAATTCTGGCTGTACGAGTGAATGGGTTCCGCAATGCTTAGGAAGGACACACACGCTTCCATACCCGTTTTGCGTGTATGGGATAAAAATGAAAATGTCAGCCAGTCTGGACACAGGGCCAAAATAGTAATTTTTTGTAAGTGTCTTTTATCTTTTCCTTTCTCTGGCTTTTCTTTCTCTGCGTGTGTGTGTGTGTGTGTGTGTGTGTGTGTGTGTGTGTGTGTGTGTGTGTGTGTGTGTGTGTGTGTGTGTGTGTCTGTCTGTTTGTCTGAATCTCTCTGTTTGTCTGTCTCGCGCTCTCGCTCTCTTCTCTCTTTTTGTTGTCTCTGACTCTCTGTCTGTTCTCTCTCTTTGTCTTTTTACCCCGCTTTCTGAATGTCTGTCTGTCCGTCTGTCTGTCTGTCTGTCTAAGACACACTAGCAAACAGATATGTATGTATACACATACGCACTCTTTGTCATACACACACACACACACACACACACACACACACACACACACATATATATATATAGAGAGAGAGAGAGAGAGAGAGAGAGAGAGAGAGAGAGAGAGAGAGAGAGAGAGAGAGAGAGAGAGAGAGAGAGAGAGAGAGAGAATCACAGAGAATCAGACAGACAGACAGGCTGACAAAGAGGTTCACAATCAAAGCACTGAGTGAGCACGATGTCACCTGCGCTTTCCTCCCCCTTCCTCAGAGAAAATGCAGGCAGCCCTCTGTGTGCGAGAACACGGGAATCCTCCATTGTCTGAGTGAAGATGAAGAGGGATGAGTGGGGCTGAGACCGATGGGGCAGACGGATGGACAGACAGACTGGGATTCGGATCAAAGCTACAGGAAATAGCCGTGATGACAGGGGGAATGGGTGGAATTGGGGAACAGGTTGGAGAAGGGTGGGGGAAACAGTAGGGCAGGAGAAGAGGGGTGACCAGGGAAGGAGGGGAGGGGAACGGTGAAACAGTGTGTGTCAGGAAGAGGATGGGGAGGCGTGGAGGAGTGAGAGTGAAGGGGACAGGGAAGAGAAAGTAGAGAGCAGGGGTATAGGGAGCGAGTGGATGAGGTGGGGTGTGAGAGAGGGGGAACAGCTAAGTCTTGCTATAAAGGAGCGATCGAACAGAGTCAGGGATGTTGAGGTAATATGTGTTCCATTAAGAAAGTGATTGTAACATCAGCTAGCATTGGAAAATGCTGGAGCATCACAACATGTGACGTCGATATCGTTTTCATAACCCCCAGCAAACGCTTGATAGAAACAGTGTCCAGTTGTCTACTCCTGATTCGCTTTCCTCTTAATGGTGCGGTCTCTTCAGAGAGACTGAGAGGCCTCCATGTCCTCTTTGAGCATTTGTTCCTCTTCGCCTGTCTGCCATGCCCGTTTTGTCTGTATGGGGTCAAACTTGACAATGTCAGCCGGACTTGACACAGGGCAAAATTATCATTTTTTGTGAGTGCATTTTCTCTCTTTCTTTCTTTCTTTCTTTCTTTCTTCTTCTTCTTCTTCTTCTTCTCTCTCTCTCTCTTCTTTGTCTGCGTCTGGCTTTCTAAATATGCATATATATATATATATATATATATATATATATATATATATATATATATATATATATATGTTTTAAATAGTATGGTAAAAGGAAGTTTTAAAATCAACAGATCTGTTTCGAGCGCTGGCTCTCCTCAGGATGGTTTTGGGTCGCCTACTGCCGGTGTTATATGGCCTAATGTCACTGTTTGCACGTACGCAAACCATAAACAGTCATTCAACAAAGAAAAAATACAAAAACCAAACAGAACTGAGCAAATATATTTGGAGACTTAAAGACAAAAAAAAAAACTATAACATATCCTGGAAAAATCATAAAAAGGGCATCACCATACAATAACATTTCAAAAAGATGCAACCTATGTTCAACAGAAAAATGGTTAATACTATGCAAACCATACTTAGCAACCCTAAATACTAAAGTAGAAATAGTAAACAACTGCAGCACAAATGGAAATCGTTGTCAGCAAACGCACCCTGAACTGTAAACAACCTGAAAAACCGAACAACACGTGCAGCCAATCTGCACGTGCAAACAGTGACATTAGGCCATATAACACCGGCAGTAGGCGACCCCCAAACCATCCTGAGGAGAGCCAGCGCTCGAAACAGATCTGTTGATTTTAAAACTTCCTTTTACTATACTATTTTAACAGATGTTGCTCCCCAAGGGGTTGAGCACTTTAAAAAGAGCATGATGTTATTTTGTTTTCTCCCCCTTCCTCAGGGAAATGCAGGCAGTCCTCTGTGTGTGAGAATACGAGAATCCTCCATCGTCTGAGTGGGGATGAACTGGGATGAGACTGAAGGGACAGATTGATGGACAGACAGACTGAGATTCGAACCAAACCTCCAGAAAATAGCTGTGATGACTTGGGGGAATGGGTGGAACTGGGGAACAGGTTGGAGAAGGGTGGGGGAAACGGTACAGCAAGAGGAGAGGGGGGAATCAAGGAAGGGGGTGGGGGGATGGATAAAACAGTATGTGTCATTGGAAATGAAATGAGGCAGGGAACAGCAAAACAGGTGGGGTAGTCTTTGCTCCACAGGAAGGAAACCTAACACAGAGTAAACTTTTATTCAAGACTGGCACAGCCTTTTAAACTTGAATAAAGTCAGACAAATACAAAGACGAACAATCTAATAGTGGGGGAAAAACAAGCGCAGGCCAACAACTAAATTGTCTTCATAGTAATGACTTGGCAGAACTTTGAACTTAAGGAGGGGGGGGGGGGGGGGGGGGGGGGAGGAGGTTGAAGATGTAAAAACTGGGAACATGAAATTAAGAAAATATGAAAAACTGGGAACTCTTCACTGGCTGCATAAGGGAACCATCGCAATCCCTTTTAAAGGCAGATATATTTGTATTGCCTGCTCCGAGGCCTTTCGTCCGCTGGGTATGTGTCAGGGAAAGGATGGAAGTGGCGAGGAGGGATGAGAGTGAGGGGGCAGGGAAGAGTGAGCCGACAGTAGGGGTAGAGGGAGTGAATGTGTGAAGTGGGGTGGAAGGTAGGGAAGCAGCTAAGATTTGCTATACAGGAGTGAGCAAATGGATTCAGTCATGTTGAGGTGACGTGTATTCAATAAAGACAGTGACTGTAACATCAACTAGCACTGGAAGATGCTGGAACATCACAATACATGAAGTCCATACAGCTTTAATAAGCCCCAGCAACGCTTCATAGAAACAGTTTCCAGTTGTCTACTCCTGGTTCGCTTACCTCTT
>JADBJO010005698.1:52500-62500 GCA_016801955.1 Conus betulinus | reverse complement strand
GTCTGTCTGTCTTTGTCTCTGCCAGTCTGTCTGGCTCTCTGTCTCTGTCTGTCTGTCTGCCTGTCTGTCTCTCTGTCACCTGGTGTCTGTCCATCCCTGTCTATCAGTCAGTCTGTCTGTCAACCCTCTCTCTCTCTCTCTCTCTCTCTCTCTCTCCTCTCTCTCTCTCTCTCTCTCTCTCTCTCTCTCTTCTATCCTCTCCACCACTCTGCTTATCAGTCTGTCTATGTATTTGTCTGACTGTCTGTCTGCCTGTCCCTCTCTCTGCCTGTCTATTTGTCCGTCTGCCTCTCTCTCTCTGTGTCTTCTTTTCTCTGCCATGCTGCTTGTCTATTTGCTTGTCTGATTGTCTGTCTGTCTGTTTGATTGTCAAGGAACTGTGATCAGACAGACAGACAGACAGACAGACAGACAGACAGACAGACAGAACAGACAGACGGAGAGAAAAACTGAGACTGACTTGATCATTTTCGACTTCTTTTGCTTCAACAGTATAGATGTTTTTTTGCAAGTCGTAATTTAAGCTCACACAAACAATTCAAACCTGTTTTTCACTCACAAGCACTCGCGCGCACGCGCCCGCGCGCGCGCACACACACACACACACACACACACACACACACACACACACACACACACACACACACGCACACACACACACATACACACACAGACACAGACACATATACACACATGCACGCACGCACACACTTATGCACGCACGCACGCACACACACGCGCGCGCATGCCACATACAAAAATCAGGGAATGCGTGGGGATATGAAGAGAGAGAGAGAGAGAGAGGGAGAGAGAGAGGAGAGAGAGAGAGAGAGAGAGAGAGAGAGAGAGAGAGAGAGAGAGATGGGGGTGGTTAGGGGAAGAGGCGAAAGAGCTGGGTGGAAGAAGAAGAAGAAGAAGGAGAGGGGGGGGGAGAGAGAGAGAGAGAGAGAGAGAGAGAGAGAGGAGAAGAGAGAGAGAGAGAGAGAGAGGAGAGAGAGCTGAGAGAGAGAGAGAGAGAGAGAGAGAGAGACAGAGAGAGACTGACAGGACTGGGACGCAGACAGACTCCTGCATATCCTTGGCGTCAAGGTCTATCCATCCATCTCAATCTTGGTGACTAAGCCGATGAGGGCAGGGGAGGGAGGAGGGAAGAGGGGTAGGGAGAGAGGATGCAGGGTGAGGGTGGGTGTGGGGAGAGGGAGGAAGGCAAAGGGGTAGAGAGAAGGGATGTAGGGAGGGGTGGGGAGAGCGGCGAAGGAAGAAGAAGGCGAAGAAAAATCGATGGTTTGAAAAACTGACCCAAATAGCCATCGGAGACAAATTGCGTGGCCGCCAAAGAGGTGAGGAGATTGAATAGACGTGTCTTTCAAGCCCACACAGTGGCGAACAGAGAGAGAGAGAGAGAGAGAGAGGAGAGAGAGAGAGAGAGAGAGAGCAGAAGTGTGGGTGTTAAATGGAGAATGGTGAATTAGAGTGAAAACACACACACACACACACACACACACACACACACACACACACACACACACACACACATGTGCGCGTGGGCGTAATCTCGCACATACACACACACACACACACACACACACACTGTCACGGGCGGACCAGTGTTTGAATTTATACATGAGTTTTAATGGGCTGTTCATCATAGAGGTGACTGCAGCTTATACCTAGTATGCGGAGTGCAGAGGAGGGGGGGGGGGGGGGGGGGTGGGGGTGGGGGGGGGGTAGCTCCTCTGTCACATTCAGTTTGTGCACCGCCCGTGTGGATCATGCATCCCCTCAGTAAACCCTCACATAGGTGTAGTGTGAGAGGGAAGAGGGGAGACCTGGATGAAGGGTGTGTGTGTGTGTGTGTGTGTGTGTGTGCTGTCATTTTAATAACGGTGCAGGGAAGTGTCTTGCACGTGTTCTGTGCGTAAAGTGTGTTGTTAATGCTTAGCGTGGGTTGAATGTGAGTATGTGTTTTATGTAGGGTGGAGGGGGAAACCTTCTTCGCTATGCCAGTGTTCGACGCTCTCATTCTTTTTTGCTTTTGCTTTTCCGGTAAGAGGCCACGTCCTCGGTTGGTAGCCATATTTATTTTTCCACTTCGTCGTGGAGCGTAGCGGAACCGGGCCGGAACCCTTCGCTGGGCGGAAGGCAGTCCGCTGAGCTTTGGAAGGATCTCAATCCTTGGGCTACCAACAACATTCTTCCGAGTCGTCCTAGACCTTTTACTTCCTTCATTGGAGGTGGCGCATCTACTGGTGGGGCTTTGGGCTCTTCGTTGAGTGAAGCTTTCCAGTAGTTCTCTTCTGTCTTCACCCGCCGTTCTGGTAAATATATGAGCATAAATGGGGTGTGTTGTATTCTCGTTGGGTTTGAGAGTTTGTACGCCAAGATGGGATAGGCATTCATTCGATCAGTACATATTTAAGTGGCATTGAGGTCATTTATTTTAAGTTGAATGTTTAGTATGGCTCTGTTTGGGGAGCTACTTGTAGTATTAGTGTATCTAGTTCTGTATTGGAGTCAGTCATATCTGGATAAATATCGGAGTCGGGATATTCAAGAAGCGATACTTCAAGGATTGAAGCAAATTTTTTTTTTTTTTTAATTTTTTTTTTTTTTCTAAAAAACAAGTCGGGTCCGGAACGGAACGAGTTGCCGCCGACTAACATTCAGTCGACTAGCGGAGATTTCCGATGTGGCGCTCCCGCCATAGGTCCCGCTCCCTGTCTTGTTCATTTGCCTCTGTCGGGTTTTTTTTTTTAGCTTTTTTTTTGTAAGTATTTATTTGTAGATAATATGGAAGAATGAATGGGTTTTTTATGGAATTTCATCTGGCATTCATTTAAAATGTAATGTGAACTTCCAAGAGTTTATTGTATTGTAATTTGTAAAGTGAATGAGACAAAATTGAGAATTGTAGTAAAGGAAAAAATAAGAAAAAGAGGAAAACAGCAATGAGTCAGAGCAGGTGAAACCAAAAGAAAACAGATTGTGAAAGTTTATTCTTCTTTAAATTCTTTAAATTGTACGTACACGGTCCACACATGCCCTGCATTCACACACATAATCCACAAATATCATGATTACGCGGCGAGAGGACTGACATCCGCCGCAGGGCGCTTTTCGTTTCTTGTGGAGATAGACCACAGTTGCTGACGTTGGGCGACCTGGCGGATGGTCCCAGAGAGGAGGATACCGGAGCCGAGCCTGAGGACTGCTGGAGGAGTCCGGCGCAGGAAGGAGTCTTCTAGACGCCAGTGAAGAGAACAGCCAGTCTTGCTCCGGAGACCTAATCAGCGGGACAGTTGTCGACAACTCAGTTATGTGACAAGTGTGTGTGGTGTATGGGCTGTGGATCTGTGTGCGTGCGCTAGTGTGATCTAACGTATAGTGTTATGCCCTGTTTGTTGTATTAGTTTGTTTCTCCCTTTCCTCTTCTGTTTGTTGGGGGTAGCTTTAGAAGGTGATAGGTTGGGTGGCAGTGAGATCCGGGTGTGGTGTTTTTTTTTTTTTTTTTTTTTTTTTTTTTTTTTTTTTTAGGGCTCCCCGCTATCGGGTTATTTGTGTCCCTTAGCGATAGTTTGCTCCTGATAGGATCTACACTCTTCTTTGGTTATTTTTTTCCTTTGTAGTTATTTTTTTTGCTGTCTTTCCTCCCTCTTCTTTGATAGGTGCCCCCATTTCATAAATGGAGTGTATGTGAGTGATTGGGGTGTTTAATATATTTGGGTAAATTTGTATATTTAAAATTTAATAAATACTATTTGTTCCGTACTTCCTGGAGTGGTTTTGAGATAGTGAGTGGTTCAGTGTTGTGTCTCTATGCACTTTGTCTGTCCGTGCCTCATTCCCCTGACAGGGTCTTTTACCCTTGAGACGCACACACACACACACACACACACACACACACACACACACATGACTCGCCCGCATACATGGGTAGTAATTAAGCTCGTTTCCTGGGCTGTTATATTCTTTAACAAAAAAGGATCTTTGAAAAATTGTTTCCAAAATTGGCTGTAAATTAATATAAACAGTTCACATAGGCCTATTTTGCAATTTGGCAGCTTAGAAACCGATAATAAGTAAAACAGTCGAACAAAATTCATTGTATTCTTCTGAAGACTTCAGTTGAATAGATTGTCAGAAAAAATTACACAAACGTCACGATCTGAAGGTGGAAGGAGGTGGGGGGTGGGGGTGGGTCTGCAACGTTCGTTTACTGTTTCACACTGCTTGGTCATTAGTGAGTGCACTGGTGTGGAAAATAAACACGTAAGTAATTGATTTTGAAATGCACACACTCAGCCGTACTGGAGAGTATTTTTTTGTGTTTATCACAGCTTGACAAAAAATCACAATAACCAAAAATGATTAGTGTGCCATTAAGGTCTAGAAAAGAAAATTCTGATTTATGACTTTTCTCCATCATTGCAGCAAAAGTCACAGGTGTGTTATATGTCTTAGTGTATCCAATCAAGAGTTCTTTATTAGTAGCATTACATACACCAGTACAGTTAACGGAATGGCACTTATATTGTCTTGATACGTGAATGTTCACATTCTATGAAATAACAGAAAAGGATGATTGTTGCCACACTGGACGAAAAATAAACCCCCTTAAATTCTCACATTCTGTGAAATAACAGAAAAGGATGATTTTTTGCTACAGCTGGAGAAAAGAAGAAGAAGAAGAAGAAATCCCTCATGTTCTCATGTTCTGTGAAAAAAATAGATAAGGATGACTGTTACCACACTGGACGGAAAAAATCCCTAAAATGTCACACTCTGACAGAATAGACAAGGTTGATTGTTGCCACAGCTGGACAAACAAAACAAAACTAAACAAAAAACAAAAACAAACAAACAAAAAAAGCATGAACAGTAAAGAGAAAGATCTCAAAACGATAATAATTTTTCTTCACCCTCGTAAAAGAAAAGAAAAGAAATCTTGGTTATTTCCTAACCTTTGTCGTTTCAGGCAATTGTCAGAAACTTTTTAAAGCCTGGTTAAAAGGGACCGTTGTCAACACTAATCCACACAAAACTCCTACGTCCAGACAGCTTTGATACAATGCTTGGTGTTGAACACGTTGGTGGCATGTGTCACAGTAAGGGACGCAATTCAGTTAGACTGGACTGTGATAAACGCGATCTGGCTGCTTGTTTATTAGTCAATCTCTCGGGTTTTATGTTGTTTCTCTCCCGTCTAGCTTTCAAGTTCGTTTCAAACTGCATGCGCAAGTCACGTGACAAGTCACGTGTCCATTTAAAGGTCATGGATGGCGTGTAAACGTTCGGAACACGACGAACTAATTTCCAGTGCTATTGGCCACTGTGGACTTTGGTAGTTGGTGAAGCAGGTCATGGGTATGCTGGCTATTTTACCCCCTCCCCCACCTCTCTCTCTCTCTCTCTCTCTCTCTCTCTCTCTCTCTCTCTGTCTCTCTCTTCCTTTGGAATTGCATTTTGGCTTTTCACAAGTTGTTGGTCCTGTTGCAAAAAAGTACACGGAGGTTGAATATGTCGAGAAATTGATATGGAATGATGAATATGCAAACATTTTCGTGGTCTGATGAATGATGATAATACCTTGCAAGTATAAAAACAGCGATTCGTTGCATAGATGAAGATATAAATGTAGCTTTAGGTATGTTTAATAATTGTATTATGACCAAAGCAGAATGTATGAAAAAGAAAGTTAGAATACATTCAGGTGAGAGGACTGAAATCGTGGTATGATCAAGAATGTAAAGTGACAAAATCAAATACGAGGAAACTTTTAAGAGTGTTTTGCAGAACCCATGATAGCGAAGACCGTGTTAAATATTGTAAGGCTCGAAGAGAATACAAAAATATGTTGCACAGAAAGCAAATAGAGCATAACAAATCTTTATTGAATTATTAATAAACTCAACCCATGACCAGAAGGAATTTTGGCAAAATGTTCGTAGTATTTCTGTGAAGACACCTCCTATACACAGTAATATTTCTACTGAAGAGTGGTACCAGCATTTTAAAAATTTGCTAGAGAAATGATGTTTGCAGTGAAGCAGACACAGAAGAAAATTGAAGAATTAGGTTACCTGGATAGTCCCATTTCAAACGAGGAAATTCTATTTTCAGTAAGACATTTAAAGAATGGAAAATCTGCTGGTCCTGATGGATTGATTGGTGAGTTATTCAAGAATGGTGGGGACATAGTGACTGATTTCTTTCTCAAATTTTTCAATACTGTTTTTGATAAAGGACTATATCCAGAAAGCTGGACTGAATCGATTATCATTCCACTGTTTAAGACAGGTGTCGTAACTGATCCTGGTAATTATAGAGGAATCTCATTGTCTAATATAAGCAGCAAATTGTATAGCTCCATCATCAATAACAGATTACAGAAATGGATCGATCAAAATAACATTACTGGTGAGTGTCAAGCTGGTTTCAAAAAGAATCATTCCACTGTAGATCATATGTTTACTCTTCTGGCTCTCGTTCAAAAGCAGTTTTCGTGTAATCGTAAGTTATATGTAGCTTTCATTGATTTCGAGAAAAGCGTTTGACTCCGTTTCTAGAGAAATTACTCTGGCCAATACTGAAAAAGAACGGTATCAATGGCAAATTATATCAGTGTATAAAAAGTATGTACTATAACGTTAAAGCAAGAGTCAGATCAGGTGGAGAACTTACTGACTTTATTTTATGTACACAGGGTGTAAAAAAAGGCGATGCTTGCAGCCCTGTTCTTTTCTCATTGTTCATAAATGAAACTAGCTTTAGAAATAATAGCGAACGGAAGACACGGTGCAACACTTTCTCCCGATTTTATTGAACTATTCATCTTGTTATTAGCTGATGATATTGTTTTTATTATCTGAGACTCCAGTAGGCCTCCAGACCCAGTTAAACAATTTGTGCCAAACGGCCTCTAAACTTAAGTTAAAGGTAAATTTGAAAAAGAGTAATATTGTGGTTTTTACAAAAGGAAGTTACTTGGCAGCAAGCGAAAGATGGTTTTTTGATGGACAGATGATGGCTGTTGTAAATTGTTACAAATACCTTGGCATTTATTTCTCAACACGCCTAAGCTTTACAGCTGCTTGTCAGGACCTGGCAAGCAGAGCAAAAAATGCCATATTGTGTATTTTGAAAAAAAATTAAACATGTTAAATAATAACTCCTTGACAGTGTTTCTAAAACTCTTCGATGCACAGGTTCAACCAGTTGCTCAATATGGTGCTGAGATTGGGGCTTAGATAAATCTGCTACTCATGTGGAAAAAGTTCATTCATTTGCTCTTAAGAAATTTCTGGGGGTTCATATGAAAACACCGAACAAATGTGTTTATTTATGGGGAAACACACCATTATCCTATTTATATTAATTCATCTGTATGGTGTATTAGATACTGGCTGAGGGTAGTACAAATGGATGACAATAGATTACCACTTAAAGCATATAATATGCTACTGGGACTAGAATCGCGTGTGGTAAAAGTCGTGGGTTACAGATGTTAGGGATTTTCTGTTTTTTAATGGATTTGGGTATGTCTGGATGTGTCAAGGGGTTGGAAATGTAAATGCTTTTTTGAAACAACTCCGGCAAAGATTAATTGATAATCGTTGGCAAAACTGGCATAAAAAAATATCCGGAACAGTGAGCGATATTCGTTTTATAGAACTTTTAAGACATCCGCTGGTTGTGAAAAATATCTCTCACTTAATATTGACAGGTATATTAGAAGTTACCTAACAAGATTTAGATTAGGAATTACAGACATCAAAGTGCATCAGTATCGATATGCAAATACTAAAAACGTAGATATGCTATGCCCTTTGTGCAAAAGCGCGAATGAAGATGAAGTGCATTTTCTTTGTTGTCCTGTCCTGCAAGATTTAAGGTATGAATACATTCCTCGGATATTCTTTGAAAAACCCCTGTTTGTTCCGAGCTGCTCTCCTCATGGCAAATCAAAAGGAAGATATACTGAAGAAACACGTGCATTTATTTATATAAGGCCTTTAAAAGGCGCACTATTATGGTCAGCTAAAGGAATCCAATTTTGGTATTTATTGTGTACATTTTTTACGCTTTTCTGTCAGTCTCTTGTTGTCAACTACGACATGCGACCGTGCTGTATGAAGTATCATTATTGGTATTGTTGTACTGTACCCCCATCAGAAGGGGCCATGGCCTATACTGATTAAAATTTTCGTTCGTTTTGCCTGCCTTCTGTCTGCCTATCAGTCTCTGTGTTTCCGTCGGTTTTGTTTGCTTGTCTGCCGTCTGTCAGTCTGTCTGTTTGTCTGTCTGTCTGTCGGTCTGTCTCTCTCTCTCTCTCTCTCTCTCTCTCTCTCTCTCTCTCTCTCTCTGTCGACCTATTTGTCTGCCTTCTGTCTGCCTATCAGTCTCTCTATGTGTTTCTGTCGGTCTGTTTGTTTCTCTGCCGCCTGTCAGTCTGTCTGTCTGTCTGCCTGTCTGTCTGTCTGTCTGTCTGTCTGTCTGTCTGTCTGTCTCTCTCTCTCTCTCTCTCTCTCTCTCATCTATTTGTTTGTTTGCCTTCTGTCTGCTTGTAAGTCTTCTGTCTGTCTGTCTGTCTGTGTGCCTGTCTGTCTGTTTGCCTGTTTCTGTCTGTCTGTCTGTCTGTCTGTCTGTCTGTCTGTCTCTCTCTCTCTCTCTCTCTCTCTCTATGTCGATCTATTTGTTTGTTTGCCTTCTGTCTTCCTGTTAGACTGTCTGTCTGTCTGCCTCTCTGTCTGTCTGTCTGTCTGTCTGTCGATCTCTTTGTTTGTCTGACTTCTGAATGCCTGTCAGTTTGCCTGCTTGTGTGCCTGTCTGTCTTTCTGTCTGTCTGTATATCTCCCCCCTTCTATCGCTCCCTCTGTTTGACTGTCAGACTGTCTTCTCTGCATACGTTCTTTTCCTTTCCAGGCAGCAGTCTCTCGGTCTGCTTGACCATGTTCCATTATCTCGCGTTGTCTGCCCCTCCCCTTTACTCCCTGCATTTCTCTCTCTCTCTGTCAGGCTTTACCACACGCATTTTTCCACTCTCTCTTCTGGATGTCTGTATGGTTATATGGAGTATTTTGAAACAGCAGAACGAATGTCAAATATTTCTACAAAGTGATTCCGACTACAGTTTTAACTGATTCTCAAAACAAGTCATTCGTACGCGTGGAGATCCTTCTCGACTTGCTGTTGACATAACAATGGTTTGTTACTTTTGAATCTGGATACTACTTTAGGGTCGCTATAGATACATATCAGACTCTGAAGGTAGTGTGCTTGACTGTTTTATATATTCAGATAGGGGCTGGCACATGTTTATAACTATAGTAAATTCTATGTTAGTGATACGTTTTATTCTGACCAGATGCCTATTGAAGTTCGAATTGCCTTTCTATACGATATCAAATTTAGAGCACGAGTCAATAAAGAAAAATTAAACGACTTGGAAGTTAGAGAAATATGTGTCTGGAGTGATGTAAATGTGCATTTCTTTTGACAATCTATGTCATCAGGAAATGCAGGATAAGCTTGATCCTGCTATCAATCTATTTCATGACAATCAGTCCACTTATCAATCACTTATCTCTTCAATCTAGGTGCAATATTTTCTTGCAACCACATCAATGAGATAAGTGACTGTTGCTAGTTGTTTTCATTGTGTTGAATGTGGTTTGTGTCCTGCTTAAAGAATTCCAGTAGGCTGAAACCAGATGTGTTTGAAATTATTAGTTCCTTCGTTGGGGGGCTCAGTCATTCTGTATTTGCTTTTGGTTCAGAAGGGTCCCTTTTTGCGCAGTGTGATCTATAATGTCTTGCTTCATGGATCAGAGATTCTCAGGAGGATACAACCAAGTTTCCTTGAAAGTCTCTTGAAGGTCTTTTATCTGAAGTGAGCCATAGGCATTTCTAGAGGCGTCTTCAGGGCTACCTGGCAGTCTGTCTTCAGGGCCACCTGGCAGCCTGTCTTCATGCTCCAGAGGCAGTCAGTTCAATCCACAGT
>JADBJO010005698.1:37500-50000 GCA_016801955.1 Conus betulinus | reverse complement strand
ACACACAGACACAGGACAGATACACAGACACGGAAATACAGATAATCTGAAGGACACATTCCTGATATCTTGGAAATTCAGCATGAAGACTGAATTAGAGAAACGAAAATCCCACCATGACGGTCTTTACCTCCCTGTTTTCATCCAGATTTCTTCTTCTTGTTGTTTTTTTTATGTTGTTGTTGTTTTTATTTTATATGTTGTTGTTTTCATTGTTGTTGCCATTGTAGTTATTAACAATAGTTTCATGTTATGTATGGTACCTATATCTGTTTACCAATGATTTGTTTTCTATACATAATTTCATCCACACATCCTTATTCATACAGAAGACGTAAACAATAATCAGGCCAGGAGATCGGGGAGGGGGGGGGGGGGTGGGGGTGGGGGTGGTGGTGGTGGAGGTGTGTGGAGGGAAGAACTTGGTGTTGGGAAGCGGGGACCACAGAAGGGGCACGGGTGCGTGTGTGTGTGTGTGTGTGGGGGGGGGGGGGGGGATCACTAGTACCCTAACACTGCAGAGACTAAGAATGGCTGATATTTTCACCTCGCCTGTTGCTTCGTCTGATGTAAAAGCTTTGTTTGCCACCTGGCTAAGAAATCAATTCTGGTGTGCAAGGTTGTGACGAGAGTTTGGAGGTGGGTCGGTGGGTCCTCTAGGGGAAGGACTTGATATGTTTTCTCTATGAAAATTATATTAAAATTTCAGGTCCACCCTCTCTCTTACTAGTGGTGGAAGGAGCAATTTCTTGGTACTAGTCATTGAAAGAAATTTGTATTTGTTCCTGGGTCTGTTGAAATACTCAATAGTGGCTCTGGATAAGTTTCCTTAGGCTTTGTACTCTTAAAAGTACTTGTAGTGCTGAGAGCCAGAAGAATTAGAGAGAAGTTCAAACATTCAACACTGAGTGAACGACAAAGAACTGACACAAGTTAAGTGCATCTTCACAACGTCAACTTTACTACCTTGCACACAGGTAAGTATTTAAGTTAGTTTACAATAGACATGCCTGTCCTATAGGCTGAGTTTTGGTTCTCACTTTTTCATCATTAAGTGAGGGAAAGTTCTGAATGAGTTGAGCTGAAATAGAAGTCCACTTGGAATAACAGCCTTAACTGATATTGCAGAGGATAGCTGATGATCTCTCTCTTGTGGCTGGTGACACATCCTGCTATGTAGACCTGTTGCTGTAGTGCTGGGCAGTGGTGTGTGTCTCACACAAGTGTCTTGCCCAGGGTATGTAGTGTATCCACTGTATGTAGCATGCCACGGTCCCAGGTCTGCGATAAACAGAACCTGGTCGGTAGTTAAGTAGCTGAAAGTCTGGCTTGTTGAATTCACACACATCTGCCCTCTACCTTTCAGAAGAGTGTGAGAACTCAGCCAATAAAGGATGACCCTAGTGTAGAGTTTCTACTATAATTATCAATCACAAATTTTGTTTAGAGATGGAGTTTTCAAAAGAGTAAGGGACAGTAATACAATACTAAACAATTTCAGTCAAATGACTCTTCAGTGTTTCTTCTTATGAATTAAATTACATTAACTTGGAATACACTTAGCCCATGCACACATGTGATGTAGACTTAAAAGTCACACACTACAAAACATTCCAACAATCACCAGTATTGATAAATCAACTTCACAGTTTTCACCTAGTACAGGTATAATGTTTTTTCTGATCAAAGTTTATTATTCAGTATCATCTTAACATATATCATTGCATACTGGCAAAAGACAGATTGCACACAAAGAATGGTGATCAGATTGTTAACAAAGAAACTTAACCACATGTGTAAACGAGTGTTGATTGTAAAGTGCTTAGAGCTTGGTCTCTAGCTGAGAATAGGCGCTATATAAGTATTCATTATTATTATTATTATTATTATTATTATTACATGGTGATAACTTTTACCACATGGTGGCAAGCTATCCACAACAGAATACTCATTCATCATTTTGATAAACGTCATCAAGTACTGGCACAAAAATTACACTGCTAAACCACATGGCATGCATACAATCAATGTATAGATTAAAATTGTAGAAACATAGTGTCACCTTACATTCTGGGAAAATCAGAACTCAGACCGGGTTAGATTGGAAGAGATAACTGTGCCTCCTCTCTGGTTTTTCCCAGGCATCTGTCTTGTCACTTGGTTCTGATCTACAGCTGGACTTGAGGAAATGTGAATGTGCGACACTATGTGTCTTCTATTTGTATGCTAACTGTCAAATCAGGTTTCTGATCTGGCTGACAGGGTGTAAATCAAGACACTGAAAGAGAGAGGGGTAGGGTTTTGTTCCCCCACTACTCAACATGAATTGGACTAATTGCAAACGTTTGAACTACACCTGTGCCATGGCACCTAGATTAACATATGATAATTCACAAAGCGCATCAGCCAAATGCATGCAAAGTATCCAAGTGTTGGTTAAGCTACTTGCATCATCTGCCTTGTGGTGCTCTGGAGCTTCATGTAGGCTCCCCAGGACCACAGGATTTCAACAACTTAACTACAGCACAGTGCTCTGCATGACTGAAATGTTTCTCATGAAGACTGAGGAGCAATTTGCTTCAATGGAACTTGTGGTGTGTGGAGGGTGTGAGTAATAGATATGAACGTAGTCTGAATTCAAGTGAGTCTGACTCCTAAATGGATAGCCCATTGAAAGCCATCACCCCAGTGGCTAATCAGGAACAGTTGGTTTCTAGTTGAATAATCTCTAGAAAGTCATCACTTTAATATGCTTAATGGGAGAAGTCCAGGTACCAGCTGGTGAACCTTTGAAAGCCTTTGCCACTGTTCCTCATTGGGTGAACCTGGCTATCATCTGGATAACCCTTGACAGCCAACATGCTGAAGTTGCAAACAGTCTGGCTTCATATAGGTCAAGTCTGACCTTCTGTCTGATAATTCTCAGAAAGCCATCACCTCATCTTCAATTTGTTTTTGATTTTCTTAAGGCTGAGAATAACCTTGTCAGTTTCTTTGGTAGATAAACACATACAGACAAAATCGGAAGCACTTATGGTCTTTAAGAAACTTGATGTGTTTGCATATCATATCCCTGGGTTAGAACTGCTTTGCATGATTTTACAAAATGTTCCAGTTTTTTGGTCTCGAAAAAATCAGATACTATTTCATTGGTTTGAATTCAAGGGGCAAGAAGTCATAAAATATCTGAAGATGAAGCTGATCCTAAAAAAAAGAGCTTTATGACATTTCACGCTCACTATGGCTTCTTTGTAATGCATTTTCTAACATAGTCCATATCCTTGTTGGCTTGATTTGACTGCATTCTGGATTTCCATGGCATCCTTTCCTTTTTTCAACTCATGTATTAACCATCCCTCCCTCCCTCCCTCCCTCCTCCCTCCTCTCTCTCTCTCTCTCTCTCTCCTCTCTCTCTCTCTCTCTCTCTCTCTCTTATTCCCTTTTCAGTTTGACCATCATTTCATTTCTGTTGATCCAGGTCCATGTCTTTTGGTTTGCATGTGTCACATTATTTTCCAGATCTTGAAGTCTTCCTTTGCTACATACACTGTCTCCTTAACTTTCCATTTTCTGCCAGTTCTTAACTTGGCTGGATTGATCTCACAGCAATGTCTCTCGACTTTTCAAGTATGATTAGCAACCTCAATTTTCCCCACTTTGTCCACCTCAAGGATGGATTTAGGACTTCATAGGTAGCTCCAGCTTTGTTGGAGCCAGCAGAGTGCAGCGTCAACAAGAGCTGGTGGAACATTAATCATGTCCTCTTGTTTTGGGTGAGTTAGACCACAATTAATTATACCCTGCTAGTGTCCATTTTGTATGTCAGTAGAAGCTGAAGAATCTGCAGTATAAGCATGAACAGTAGGCAGCAGATATATTGTATTTGCTGGGAAAGCCACACTGATCTATGAACTGCATGCATTCTTCTGTCATTTGCTTCATTGTCTTTCATCCTTCTTTATCTTCAAAGAAGTTACCATACCCCTTTCCAAGATTGTTGTCTAATTCTTCCATCACTGTTGGGATAGCTTGCTAGTTACATTGAATGTAACTTCTTCAGTTACTTTTCCTACACTCTACAGGGAGAGGTTTCTTGACTTCTCTGGTTTGATGTTATCTTGAATGAAATAATTCGCTTGTCTAAATGCTTCAATACTTTGTATGTTTCAACTTTTTGTTTTTGTCAAAGGAACTGCTTTGCCATCCATGAAAGCTTTTAGACGAGGCACTTGGTTTTGATTCCAGATGTGTGCTTAACATGCAATGGCGCACGGCTGCCTTCAAAATAACAATGGAAGCAATACTGGATAAATTAAACAGCCCACTTATATCACAACATCTAGACTGATACAGTCTCCTGTGCATTCGTATATATATAGAACCTCACTGAAAAACCATGGAAATTCTTCTTCAATATTTCTCGCACGTTTCTTTGGACATAATACTTCTTGATAGTCAGTCTGTGGAACTGATACAGACTCGTTTGCCAGATTGAGATACCCCACATTGAGGTCTTTTTTCTCTTGTCCCTGGCTATCTGTATTTCCTCTCAAATCATAGTTGTACGTTCTACAAAGCCAGACACACCTTGGATTCCCAACTGTCTAGACTGACTCTCCAAAGTGCTCTTTTTCTTTGAGGTACTAAGTTGCTCTAACTGAAGAGGTTCTCCTCAACTTTCAGAAGGGATACTGGACTTAACTCATCGGTGTAACTTGGGTTCTGCTCTTTTGGAATGTGCTCTCCATCAGCTGCTATCAATTTGTCTCTGATCTTCAAATTCTTCCTTCTGATTCTATCAGATTATAGAGCCATTGGGGACATTGGGGTATTTCTAATACAATAGTATTTTTTCTGCTGTAAGTGTCCCTGAATTTGGCCACATGAATAGAATCCTGGAATACTAGAAGAGATCTCTGAAGATGCAATCATGATTCATCATTTTTTTCAGTTTCTCTGTCTTGCTGATTCTCCTTTCTGTGTTGTGTTTCCAGTCTTCCTGGAAACTCTTTAAACCTTCTTTCTCATTTTTGAAAGAGCCTTTGTTGGTACTTCTTGAAATTCCTCTTTTCTACACATGTCATCCTTGTTGTGCTGGGTGCCTGGCTATTTGCGGTGTCTTACCTATTGTTGTTTTATTCTTTAACCATCCCTGCAATTCACGCATACAATGTCTCCAAATGTGTCTAATTTGTGCTCCAGTGCACATTGTGCTATTAGCGCATCACTTTGTTGTCCATGTTTTCCTCTCATTCCTGTTTAGGACATAAGGATGGCAAGCTGAGTTTCTCACGTTTCATACCAAGAGCCCATTCAAATTCCTCTTTCAAACAGTCAGCATGAATATTCTTAGCACTATAATTTAAATCCAGGTCTGGGTTTGTTGACATTTTAATCCACTGGCACAGTACTTTTCTGTTCGTTCATTTGTCTGTGTTCTGCCCTTTTTCGCCCGTTGGATTTTCATGGCATGTTTCGTGGAAAGTTTCCCTTCTTGAGACACAAGAGAATTCCACTAGTACATTACTTATAGTCAGTTGTCGATTTCAAGTCCTGATCAGATGGGTGTTGATAGATTCATCCTTCTATTCCCCTTTTGATGATCCTGGAGAGTCTCTTTTGTGTTTTGGTACCAGTAGTGAGTAAGGAAAAAGCCAAGTGATGAGCAGTCCCACAAAGCCCATAAACCTGCTCCTTCCCAGACCCCCTTAGACTGTTCCTTGAAGTCAACAGTCGAGCGTTGTGTCCGTGAAGCGAAATTCTAATGAAGTTTTAGGGTTGAATGTCTTCAGTGACTACCCCCCACCCCCTCACACCTCAGAAAAGTGTTTCAGCCCTGATTGTTTTCAGCAGGGCATCCCATTGCCTTCAGGGATCTGGTTCTCATCTTAGTGGAAGTAGAGAGCTATTACCCGAGATCGTCTGCCAATGCACCTACGACTCCTCTTGGTCCAACCTCCATGCCAAGGTCTGCTTTGTCTTTAAAGACATATTTACTTTAACTGCTGGCTATACACGAAACAGCCATACACCATGCTGTTTTTTAAGTTTTGATATTTAATGTATAACAATGATGAAGATGATGATAATGATGATGAGGATGAGGATAATAAACAACGAAAATAAGAACAATTATAGTAATCAAAATGAAATTTTAAATGAAACGATGATGATGATGATGATGATGATGATGATGATGATGATTGTGATGGTGGTAGTGGTGATGATGATGATAAATAACCACAGTAATAAAAATCATAGTAATCAAAATGAAAATGATTTTGATGATGATGATGAGATGATGATGATGATGATGATGATGATGATCGTGTGATGGTAATGGTGATAATGATAATATATAATCACATTAATAATAATTGCAGTGATAAAATTTGTAACAATCATGATGGTGATGATGAAGATGAAGAAGTAGAGAAGAAGAAGAAAGAAGAAGAAGAAGATGATGATGATGATGATGATGATGAGGAGGAGGAGGAGGAGGAGGAGGAGGATGATGACGACGACGAATATTAATATTATTTAGCCCATAAGACAACTAACTGATGCAGAAGTTTTCTGAATCACTTGTTGACCTTCTTTCTGTCAATAGGTCATCTTCTCTCACAAAGGTGAATAACAGCAACAGCAGCAACAACAACAATAGTGATAACAATAATAATGATGATGATGATAATAATATTAATTACAATAATAATAATAATAATAATAATAATAATAATGGTGATGATGATGATGATGATGATGATGATTGACAGTAATAGCTTTAATCATGCTAATGCTAACAACAATCATAATAACATATAATCTGTCCAGACTAGCTCCAACTCAGAGTTGAATTTGTTATGGGCTCAGTTGGGAAGCCTGGGCCCAGAAGTTGAGCTTCATCCGCTTAATGGATGTGTCTCTAGAAGTGTTTCTCAAATTTCCTGACCAACACTGCAGGTGTCTGGTATATCTCGGGCTTCGTTGACGTCGGGATATATTATGAAAGGATGTGTAGAGTACAACCTTGACATGCAGTCTCAGACCAAAAATGGCAATCCGTAGCATCATCTTCATCATCCTCATTCTCATCAATCAGCATAAAAGAAGTCTCAAGTTCTGTTGCCGTTCATGCCCTTTTCTCATGGTGGCCTAAGTTTTGATGTCTGAACCAGCCGCCGTGGTGAAGTGATTAGCGTCACGGACTCCTGGCTGGGAGGTCGTTGGTTCGAATCCCATCAGAGTCATGTGGGTTTTTTTTTTTCTGCCCCGACCGGCTCCTACGCAGTGTTGAGTTTGCTGCGCACTCGGGAAGACTGGGACCACAAGGTCGAGTTTCATCCACTTAATGGATGCGTTTCTGACAGTGTTGCCCAAATTTCCTGACCAACACTGCAGGTGCCTGTATCTCTCGGGCCTGGTTAACGCCAGGATATATTATGAAAGGAAGTGTAGAGTACAGCCCTGTCATGTAGTCTCAGACCGAAAGGGAAATCCGTAGCATCATCTAATCATCCTCATTCTCATTGATCAGCATAAAAAAAAACATGTCTCAAGTTCTGTGGCCCTTCATACCCTGTTTTTATGGTGACCTCAGTTTCGATGTCCTCTCCACGTCTGTGGTCTTGGTTTGGTTCCGTCGGGCTCGCCGGTATCGGCGAGTCCATGGGGGCTGTCGTTGGTCGGACGTGGTGGCGCCCTCTGGAGGGAGAGCTCACTCACGCCAGCTTCGCGACTAAGCAGTAGGGGACTTAGTAGGTGGTGTCCTACGTATGCTAGATCAGAACAGGCGCCACTGAACACCACCGAAGTGACTTGGCAGCAGTGCAGTGTCTCCTCCGGCGGGTCGCCTCTTGATGACTTGACATTGACTGTTCCCTGTAGATTGCCAATGCCGGGGCTGTGGTGGGACTGACCAGACTGTGGCTGTGGAGGGGGTGTCGGACGGCGTGGGTGCACTGCCTCTGAGGGGTGCAAAGGCTGGGACAGGAAAAAAAAAAAAAAAAAGTTTTGATGTCTGCTCCACGTCAGTGGCCTTGGTTTGGTAACGTCAGGGTCACCGATATCGGCGAGTCCATGGGGGCTGTCGCTGGACGGATGTGTAGCTCCCTCCGGAGGGAGAGCTCACTCACGCCGGCTCCACGACTGAGTAATTATTTTTGTCAGTAGGGGGTTTAGTAGGTGGTGTTCTGCGTATGTTGAATCAGAACACGCGCGATTTAACACCATCGAAGTGACTTGGCAGCAGTGAAGTGCCCCCACCGGTGGGTTGCCTCTTGACGACTTGACATTGACTGCTCCTTGCGTATTGCCAGTACCGGGGCACTGGCGGGACCGACCAGGTTGTGGCTGTGAAAGGGATGTTGGAATGAGTGGCATGGGTGCACAGCCACTGAGGTGGCACAGAAGATGGTAGACAAAATAAAGAAAAAAATAACAGAAAACAATGATGATGATGATGATGATAATGACGATGATGATGATGATTATGATGATACTCATAATAATGATAATATAACGATAATGACGATGCTCATAATAATAATGATAATGATAATAATGATAATCATGATAATCATAATAATGGTAATCATAATAGTGACAAGAATGATAATAACAAGAATAACAATACAACCAAAACATCAAGAGCAACAAGGACGATGATGATGATGAAAATGATGATGATTAATGATTATTAACTGACAGACTGCATCACTACTGATAACAAAGCCAAAATGCATGCGGTACTGATATGACACATTTTCATAAGCAATCCGGAACTGATGAATGAATTTTCGACATTTTTTTCTTCTTCAGACAAACCACAGATATAACAAGTTCACTCTCTCTCTCTCTGCCCCCCCCCCTCTCTCTCTCTCCCTCTCTTTCTCTCTCCCCCCCCCCTCTCTCTCTCTCTCTGTCTCTCCATTTTCTCATTTTTCATTTGTTGTTCAATTATTCACGATGCAGGGATCTTGCAGCGTAGTCATTATGAGTTTTCACACGTTACTTTCGTTAGTCTTCGTTTCAAAAGTGAATTTTGGAGGCAAGTTTTTCATCTGACGGTATATCTTGATGTAGTGCTGGAATCAGCGAGTCAGACTGCTATCATTCTTCCTGGTAATCGCCTGCTCCCTTGCTTCTTTCTCCCCACCGGCCTTTTACGCTCCCTACCATACGCCATGTTTACTTCCAGCTGAACCTTCTTGAAGACCAGTTTCTCACAATTTCGTGTTGGTCTTATACTAATATGTCTGCCACACTTAAGTGTTGACTTTTTTTCATTAACATTTCACTCCCTTTACAGCAATTACAAAATGCATAGCAGATAACAGGCTGACCTATCACAGACGACAGCATAAGCTCATTCCAAATATTCTCTCTCCGAAAGTAGCCCCAATGCGCTTACATCCACCATTTGCGCTTATTCATACAATATTCATGCACACAGCAAAAAGAAAATACACAATGGCAAACGCACCTACATGCATAAAACTGCCTCACTGGACTAGTTGTGGAGGAATTTAGGAGAGACCTAGTCATCTACAGAAGAGAATACGCTTTTTTGAAGAGATAAGTTTTGAGCTCAGATTTAAAAGAAGAAAGAGTAGGCTGATTACGAAGGTCTTCAGGGAGGGAGTTCCAAATAGAAGGTGCTCTAAAACTGAAGGCTCTTTCGCCAACAGATTTCAGAGAACGCTTAGGATTTTTTTCAAAAGTTTTTGTGAAGAAGAGCGAAGGGTACGAGAGCTTTGGTAAGTGCAGAGAGAAGAAGAGAGATAGTGAGGAAGAGATTCATTGAAGTGGCGGAAAGCAAGAACTGCCAGTTTAAATTGCCACCGATACTGTATGGGAAGCCAGTGCAGTTCCATCAGCATGGGAGTGATGTGCTCATACCTCCTCCTCTCAAAACAACTCGTGCAGCGCTATTTTGGACTCTCTGCAGCCGACCTCAGGTTCAGAATTGCTCCCCCCCCCCCCCCCTCCACCCCCGTCAAGTTCAGATGTCATGTACTTTTATTGATGTTCTTTAGCGTTTGGAACACTTTGAGAATTTTCAAGGAAGGCGGGAAAAAGACGTTTTCACTACGAAACAAATAGAGAAAAAAACACACACTGGCTTCTGCAAACCACAAACAGAGGAGAAAAGAAACGCACTACTCTAGCAAAGTACAAACATAGTTAGCAATGCACATAGGCTGCAACATGTAATGAACAGAGACATGAACGCCTGAACATGAAGTATACACTCTTGTCTATTAAGTCTGCCAAAATTATTCTAAACAATACTCGTATGCATACTACAAACAAAAAAAAAATGCTTACAGCAATTTAAAGAACGATATTCATTGATTAGTCATACTTTTTGTCAACTGTTTAGCACATGTTTCCAGTTTCTCTGATTTTCTATTTTTCTCTGACTATTTTCATTGCTCCTACTTTTCAGCTGAGGCTTTCTATTATTAAAACAGTGTCCAGAATATTTCCCTGAAGTGAGACCCCATAGTGTAATAGAAGACGATGTTGAAGGTTGCATTTATAAAGCTGAATGTCTGATCAATCCATACCATAGACATGAAGAAGTTTTGGTTTCGTCGCTCAGCGTTCATTTCTGGAAAAAAGATCCGAACAAATTGGTCTAGAGCGAACGGAGATGAGCAAACAATAAAGAAGATGGAGTTACGGACAAGAATCTTGGTCAGGGCCAGTTCACGAGGAGAGAGTGATGACGAGGTTGTAGATCGCCATGACATTGCCTGACGAAGTTTGAGGACCGTCATGAGTGTCATTACTGTCACTGTGATCATCGACGCCCCAGGGAGACCAGCACCAAATACGATACCTTCAAGATTATTGATGAACTCTTTATGTGCTTGTAAAATCGTCCCTCGATGGCTGTCTTGACAATCGCGCCTGACGTTGGATCATATACACATCCAACGCGATATCGAAATGTCACAATAAAATACAGACCAAACACCAAGGTGGATATCAAAAGGATGAAAACCATCATCGTCCTAGTGCGTAACAGACTGCGAACTTTGAGAGGATTGAAAACACACAGGCACCTCTCTGCAGCAATGACTGCAGAAAGAATTTGTGATATGTACATAAATGGAAAGCAGATAACTGATAAATTCAGATTTACCAAAAACGTTTGAATTGGGGCAAATCTTTCCTTTGTAGAGAACTGCGAGAAGATTTGTTCCCCGTGATGCAACATCGCCATTGCCAGATACATACCATCAGCAAAGGGACAAGGCAAACAGACAGAGATTAACGCGATCCTTCAGTCCCTGTTTGTAGAACACCGCCATGTTAATGACGTTAGCCGGCCCACCAATCAGAAATAACAACCCTAACACGTTGTTCTTGATCGTGCGCATTGTGTTTTCTACTTCTGCACTGACAATGTTATCAGGATTGTCCCAAGGCAAATACTCCATCTCACTGAATATAACAGGGGTGCAATCTTCACGAAGGGATATGTTGTCCGCAACAGTCTGCCAGTATCCTGAGAAATTAACATTGAAGATCGCATTTTCAGTCATTGGAACACGTGGAGGCGATGTTTTCAATGTCCCTCTATCAACCATTGATGCCATTTTTATATCTATTTTCACCACAAATTTTCATGGACCTGGGTTCTTGTCCACACTGTTGATAATTGATTCATTTTAATGATAACAAGAGAGAGAGAGAGAGAGAGAGAGAGAGAGAGAGAGAGAGAGAGAGAGAGAGAGAGAGAGAGAGAGAGAGAATCATCAGTTCAGCAAAATCCTGTATGATGGAATACTTCGACAAAAATTGTTAAGATGGAGATATGGGTATTCTAAGCTTTCTTTGCTATATGAATGCACGGAAAAGACGTGTTTTTCATAGATTAGCCAACAATCCTTGTAATCACAAAAGAAGACGTGTTTATATATTTTTTGTTAAAACTTGTTACAAATAAACAGAATAATGAGTGAGTGTTTATGGATTCGATTTTTTAAAAAGATTTAATCACATGTACCTTTCATGTAGGTAAAATCTTTCTGTATAACAAATAAACTCATCATAAAATCAAACAAAAACGTCATTTGAACAGGTAGCAAAACCAACATATTGTAACCTCTACTTTGTAACAACAACATGGAAATAGCAGAAACTACATTCTGTTTAACGTACTTGAAAGAAATGAAATTTGTTGTGATAAAAATCTTGTCTCTTAAAAACCTACGAATCACATTTCACAAGTTGTGTGTAAACACTATCAAGAAATATGACGCTACAAACTAAAAGGACACTTTTGTCGAAATCAGTCTCTTTTTTGTTTCCAGTTCATAAAATTAACAGCATTGCAGTATGCTCTCTTAAATGATATGAACGTAATGAAGACCGTGTAATAAACGAGGCAACTTTACACTGAAATAGAATGAAAACAAAATAAACCATCTCTTATTTAGTGCAGGAAGTGAAACTTACATGATTTCACGTGAGGATTCTTTATCACT
>JADBJO010005698.1:5000-32500 GCA_016801955.1 Conus betulinus | reverse complement strand
AGAGTAGCTATTTCAGAAAATAATGCTTATGGTTATATTTTCAACAAATGTTATGTATGCTAAACTGTTGTGATATCAATATGAGGATTCCATTCTTTGTCTGTCTGGATATAGACAACCAAAGATCAGAACTAGTTCTTGACATTCACCTCAGCCTGTCTTCTGCACCAACTGAAGTGTCTTTGAAGATGGTCTGATTTTGGTTCCAACACCGACGCCAAAAAGTTATTAGCTCCATTACAGCCCACACAGCGACTCCTGTCTTCAGACCTCAAGTTCAGGTCGTCATTCAGGTTACCCCTGCGGTAATGACCAATGTAGAAATTTCTGTGCATAATTGTGAGGATCATATGTGAAGTACTACGTTATTCAGACATGTACTCATGTGTTTACACGAGGATTAGTGAACGTTGTGAAACTGGACTGACTATGCAGGGGGTGCGATTTAGATTGAATCTTTTGCAAGGCGATGTCTGGTATTTGATTTACGTCGATCGTGCTTGTGTTTCAAAGAAATCGAATCGATGAAGTGAATTTGATGTACATGTATTTGAAACAATCTTGAGTCTAAAAGTACTTTACATTGAACTGTTATAATTATCTTTGTGCGGATTAGACTAGTGATAAAGCGCTCAAGGTCGAGGGTGAGCGGTTTTCAAGATGGCGGACGGACGTTCTTTCTTGGCTCCCTGGGAAAATTAAATGTCAACAGAGGCTATGCTACTGAAAACGCCTTTTTCTTGTGTGCTGTGAGAGTCCCATCTTGAAATGTTATAAGCCTTTGTGAAAAAAAATAGTCAAGAAATCACAAATAAGCCTCTTTTTTTTTTTCTTGTCTTCTTTCGAAGCTGTAATGGTGGCAGTTCTGTGACATGTGAATGTTACCGCCCTGTCTATGCAGTTTCTGTGTGAACCTTGGAGTATGTTCCAGTTTAAGCAGTAGTGTGATATGTGTATACTGTGTGGCGCTGATTCAGTGTCTGTTAGTGACTTCGAAATAATGTGAGTACCTTCTGGATACTTCTGCTGAGGATTAGCCATGTCAACTTCAAGATTAACATCTACGGTCGTGACGTTGTGATGTCAAACTACAAAAGCTTCCTGTCTCAAAGACGTTAATTAAAAGCCAAATCTTGAATGTGAAAGTGAGGGTGTGCGACTCGAAATGGAAGAGAAAGACTCGGAGTCACAAATTTTTGTGTGCATGAGTGAGATTAGTCAGCGACTAGACAAAATACAACAAAACGTAGCGTCTAAAGATGACGTTTCCAAACTGAAAGCCGATATTCAGATAGAAATAGAAAAGAAAATGTCCTCTCGTTTCTTGAAAAAAAAAATTGAAGCTTTAGGAGAACGGATCCTAGTGTAGAGAACAAAAAAGACCAGCTGCAAAGAGAAGTGAGCGCCGTTTAAAAAAAAGAAAAGAAACCAATGCTGAGCTGCTCGATCAACTTAATCGACAGAACAAACAGATGTCAGCCCTGCGAAGAGAAAACAATGATGCAGAACAATACGGTCGCAGATGGAATCTCCGGATCCATAATGTTCCGGAATCAAAACCAGGAGAGCCAGAAACGGGAACCGACTGCATAAAAAAAAAAAAAAAAAAAAAAAAAAAAAAAAAAAAAAAAAACTGTGTGACGTTTTCACAACTAAAGTGGGAGTGACTTTGACCGACATGGACATTGAAGTAGCTCACAGGATTGGCACCCGTTCCCCTCAACATGCCAGACCCCGGCCTGTGATTGCTCGTTTCCAGTCCTGGGAAACAAAAGACGAACTCCTCGCAAAACGTAGGAACTTAAAAGGCAACGTTCAAAAGATATCGATTTCCGAGGATTTGACATCACTAGATTATAAACTGTTAAAAGAAGCAAAAGAACACTCTTCGACAATGGATGCTTGGGGCAGTCATGGAAAAATTATTGCACAATCGAAAAATGGAAGGACACAGAGATTGGCGATAGACATGGACGTTAACAAGGTATTGCACCGTGCTATGCAATTCTTCAAAATTATTGCTGGTCCACGCTTTAGTCTGCGGAGGATGGGGTGGGTGATGGGGCAGGATGGGGATAAGTTAGGGACAGCGGCTGTGTGTCAATAAAAAGGATGAACGAATAGGACCAGTGAAGGGTAGGATTTCCTCTCTCCTCCTCCCTTCCTCCCTCGCCTCTCCATCAATTCAAAATAGCTGTAACTGTGAACTTCTTTTTTTCCTTGAGCAGTACATTTTTGTGTGCATGTGCTTTGTTTTTTTTTCCCTCCTCTGTTCAAATTGTTTTTATGCTTCTTGTTGGATTGCGACGCACTAGGGGAGGGGGTGGGGTGGGATGTGTTGCACAGGCATACGTACAGATGGTTAAACATTTATTAGCCGTATGCATGTATTGCATGTACTTAGAAGAATGTATATATATATATATATATATATATATATATATATATATATATATATATATATATATATATATATATATATACATTGAATTGATATAAACAAAGAGACATAAGAGCAAGCTTTGTTTATAATTCAATATTTCTTGCAGTCATTGCAACACCTAGCTGCTCTGTAAGTTGCTGGAATGGTGCTCGGTACTTATCCTTGGAATTTATTGTTTTATTGTAATTTAGTCCCTTGCGGATTCATTCCAAGAACTGGCCCTCAGCACTTGTGTCTTAAGAGGTTATCTTTTTGTATTTTCTACTTTTCACAAGAAAATGTAGCTTTTTTGCTCTTTCATGATTTTCTTTTGCTTCTTAGGTGGCACCTTTGGTTAGTTTTTTTGAAACCTCAACAAACATACTACGTATTGCACACCAGCCTTTTTCTGGTATAGCATTCTTCTTAAAACCGAAAAAGGCAGAGGAGTCAAATTACCACTTTCCGCGGTCACTGAGGAGAAACAATCAAATTTCGAAATATCGGTATCTGACCAGGAGTTATATGTATATCGGTATCTGACCAGGAGTAATATGTTAGTGAGCTTCGTATATCGGTATCTGACCAGGAGTTATATGTTAGTGAGCTTCCTCCCCATTAGAGATGGTCACCCGCTTCGGAGACTATAAGCTTGCTGAAGGTTCATGTTGAGAAGCATTTATTATTCCCCATTCACCCACTCAAGCACATACCGTCAGTTAGGCAGAATCATCTACCACTGCAGATATGAAGGCTTATCACCCCCCTATTTCTACAATCTAAGACATAAGAGCAAGCTTTGTTTATAATTCAATATTTCTTGCAGTCATTGCAACACCTAGCTGCTCTGTAAGTTGCTGGAAGGGTGCTCGGTACTTATCCTTGGAATTTATTATTGTATTATATATATATATATATATATATATATATATATATATATATATTAAAACCAAATGTTTAAAAGGAATATTAAAATATCTACAACGTTGTTTCGAGCAAGATTCTCTTCAGGATGGTGTTTGGGTCGCCTACCGCCGATGTTACATAGCATGTAGGGCCCAGTTGTCACTAATTTCACGTGCAAGTTGTTTTCACACGTTTTTTTTTTTTAGGTATCAGTTTGATTATATATATATATATATATATATATATATATATATATGTGTGTGTGTGTGCATGAATAGGAGCTATATTGTGTATGTACACGGCAAGGTACAGAAGCAGAAGTCTTGATTATGCAACGGCATTCTGAAAGGATATTTGGGATCTCTCTCTCCTGTTTCCCTCCTATACAATTCCAAGAGACGACTGTACTTATTTTGTTATGCATTGATGAGATTGTACTCTTGTTAGACCTACTAATAATAGTAACTAGTGAAATTGTCGATTGAGAAGAGGTGGTCTGAGTTATGAAGCATCTCTCTCTGTCTGCCCCCCCCCCCCCCCCCCCCCCCGCCCCCCCCCCTCACCTCAACCCCCTCCGCCTCTCTCTCACTCTTGTAGTTTTGTTCTTTCTGCAGCCTTAAGACTAAAATAAGAGACAAATACGCCATACGTTGATACAAAGACCCATAATTCTCATGAGTGAAGGTACTCTTGTATATGGAAAATTAGAAGGCAAATCCTTTATATTTGAATCGTGCAGAAACAAAAGATGGAGAAAGGACATTATGTACATGATGGCCAGATGGTTGCATGTATGATTTGTGTACACTGAAGACTGGTTATCTTTGTCCCTAACTCCAAAATAGCCCCCCCCCCCCCCCCCCCCCCCCCCACACACTCGCTATGAGAGACTGCTGTACTATTTTGTTATGCATCGATTTAGTATGAGATATTGTACTCTAGTTAATAGAAGATGTACGTGTACATAGAAATTGATACTTAACCAGTGAGATTGGTGCATTGATAAGGGGAGAGTTGTATTATGTAGCCTCCTCTCTCTCTCTCTCTCTCTCTCTCCTCCTCTCTCTCTCTCTCTCTCTCTCTCTCTCTCTCTCTCTCTCTCTCTCTCTCTCTCTCTCTCTCTCTCTCTCTCTCTGTTTTGTTTTTTTTAAACAGCCCAAAGACTGAAGTAAGAGACAGATTTGTTGATTCAGTCACGTAATGATATAAAGACCCCATGTTTTTATGTGTGATTGTGCTTTCATGTATAGAAAATTGGAAGGCAAGTCATAAATGTTTGAATTATGCAGAGTTGTGCAGAAACAAAATATAAACAAGACATTCTGTGCATGTACAGTGACAGTCAGCTGCTCGCGTGTATGACTCTTCCAGGGATAACTGGAGAAAATAGAACTGTATGTAAAATGTGAATGGGGTTACAAGGCATATTTTGCCTCTTTTCTAGGGTGTGCACTCTTACTGTCGTGTAATGTCAGTAATTAACGAATTTATCATGATATTATATAATGAAGAAATCGGAATGAAGAATCGGATTTGCTGAATTGCTGAACTGTAAACAGTGATCACGCAGTGTTATCCACGTTGGATCAAAGGTGACCCAGCGTTGCTTTTTGTATGCACGAGCCACAGGTTCGTGAGCCTCCAACGGTGTTCTCTCTCCCTCTCTTTAAATTAAAAAAAAAAAAAGAAAACGGTCTACCGCAGGCGCCAGAGGAACCAACCAAACTTTCCTCGTCAGCTTGGTTTTACAGATCATATAATGAGCGCCATGTCTTACAAAATGTAAAGTAAATAAGCTTGCCCATGTTCCGATGTCTGTGTGTAACATTTTGAAATGGTAAGAACTGAAATGAACTTCAAGAACGTGATAAATTTCAAAATATGGAACAATCATCGATGATTAAAGAAAGTAAACTTCAGCCGACATTAGATTCCTGACAAAAAATGCTTACCTGCTCAGAAAAAGAATTGACAGAATGGAGAAACTCTTTATTTTTATCGATATTCTGCAATTGTAGAAAGTGATGTAAGAATTGAAAGAATAGATTTGATAATTAAGACAAAATACCTTCTCTTCCAACATGGAGTTGTTACCGCATCCCCACATGTCTCAGTAAATCAGTGGTTCGATTATTCGTCTACGATTCCAAGAGGATAACACTGTACTTTAACAGAAATGGTTCAGGCACTTTTCTCTGCCAGGGAGCTGATTGTTGGCAGTGGAATCAAGAAGAATGCGAGGTACTCAAAGACTTGGTGTCAGATTATTGTCAGTCTGAAGACTTTTTTTGTTTGTTTGTTTGTTTGTTTTTTTTTTTTTTGTTTTGTTTTGCTGTCCCCAGCCTCTGCACCACCTCAGAGGCAGTGCACCCACGCCGCTCATTCCGACACCCCCGTCCACAGCCACAGCCCAGTCGGCCCTGCCGCAGCCCCGGCACCGGCAATCCACAGGGAGCAGTCAATGTCAAGTCGTCAAGAGGCAACCCACCGGAGGAGACACTGCACTGCTGCCGAGTCACTTCGTTGGTGTTCAGTGGCGCCTGTTCTGATCTAATATACGCAGGACACCACGCACTGAGCCCCCTACTGACGACAATAATTGCTTAGTCGCGGAGCCGGCGTGAGTGAGCTTTCCCTCCAGAGGGCGCCACCACGTCCGTCCAACGACAGGCCCCATGGATTCACCGACACCGGTGACCCTGACGGAACCAAACCAAGACCACAGACGTGGAGAGGACATCGAAATTGAGGTCACCATGAGAGCAGGGCATGAAGGGTTACAGAACTGGAGACTTTTTTATGCTGATCGATGAGAATGAGGATGATTAAGATGATGCTAATGATGCTACGGATTTCCATTTCGGTCTGAGACTACATGACAGGGCTGTTCTCTACCCTCCCTTTCATAATATATCCCGGCGTCAACCAGGCCCGAGAAAAAATACAGACACCTGCAGTGCAACATTCTCAGAAACGCATCCATTAAGTGGATCAAATTCGACTGTGTGGTCCCAGTCTTCCCAACTGAGTCTGCAACAAACTCAACTCTGGGTAGGAGCCGGTCGGGGCAGAAAATCCCACATGACTCTGATGGGATTCGAGCCCACGACCTTCCAGCCGGGAGTCCGCGACGCTAAGCACTTCGCCATGGCGGCTCAGTCTGAAGACTTAACATCTTTACAGTGTGGACTGATTCGACATCCTGTTTCCTTCTTACAAGAGGTGTTTGGACATTATTCATCTCTCTTCGCCCGTTTCAGCACCCGCAGATTTACTTATTCCACTCACCCCTGGGTCATGTCCGGAAGTTGAGAGCAGAAATGAAACAAAAAGAGACCTTAATTCTACTGATGTTTATGTGAAATGAAGTGAAACCTCAGAGACAGAACAAACAGAAGTCAAAACAAGTAGTCCTTTGGATCACACAGAAACCGAGCAGTCAACACCAACAGTTCCTCACAGTGAGTTTTTCCCACAAAGGAAGTGAATAAAGTACACAACATGTTACTTCAAGTTAAAAAAAAAGTGCCAGACGATGAAAAGTCAAGCAAATATGACAGAAGGCGAGTACTTTTCCCTAAACGATTGTATGACTAAGCCACCCATCATAAGTTCCAAAGACTAGAAGACAGTCAGGACCTTATGGCAGTTGAGTTAAGTGATTTTCAAAACTGTATTGATCTCGCATCTAGAAGACGTCAAAACATCTATGAAAAATGAATTGAGCATCATATCACCAAAAAGAAAAACAAAAAAAAAACCCTGAAAATCTTTATCAAACAATAGAGGTGGTAAAGGAATATATTTCCAAAAAGAAAGCCGGATAATAACTCTGAGCAAAGATAACCATTCCTTGAAAACACAAATAGGAACTCTTCAGTCAAAACTTAAGCTTATGATGGACAAAGTTCCTACCTCGACAACTTCAACTCAATATGACGTGCAGCACCCCCACCCAGCTGAAACAAGGAGAGAATTTACTCCTGTTGTTGAAGAAACTGGTGACAAAAACACACTCGGAAAGTGAAACAGCAAGTAGCGCCATAATTTATTCAGAGAGGATATCAGAAGATAGTGTATCTCTAAAACAAAACACTCTAGAAACACACATATCACTAACAACTCCTGTGTCAACTCACAATCGTTTTGAAATTTTAGAGGAAGAAAACTGTACCTTGAAAAACAGGAAAGTGTTGAATGCAGTGCAAGGAGTGCTGATCCTGGAGATAACAATACTTCCCAAAACAGTTTAAGAAATCAAATAGCCACACGACAGAGATCCCCTTTGCAGGTGTTTAACGAAATTAAGATTCCTGACAACATTTCTTCAGTCCTCATCGGAGACTTTGTTTTAAGGTTTATTGATCCAAGACGGTTGGGAACTGAAGAAGATCGTGTGTTTAAAACTGTGCAATCCGGGAATGACAGTACAGAGCATGATCCAGTGGCTTCATTTATTGCCCGATAAGCTCACCCATGTCTAACACATGATTGTTCATGTTGGGGTCAACGATTGTCCGGCTGGCCCAGTGTCTGCTAAACAGTGGACAGAACTGATTACTCTGTGCAAAACGTCTTTACCGTCAGCTTGTATCACGTTCAGTTGTATTATTCCAGCGCGAGGACGCCTTGTTCTAAATATGCGATCTCCCCTTCAAACAGAACCTTGCACTCAGCCTGTAATCCATCTAAAATTAAGGTGATTGATAACCATGACACGTTTATTATAAAAACTGGTGCTCCAAGGCTCGCTTTATACAAAGACCCTGTCCATCTTAGTCCAAAGTGAACGGCAAAGCTCGCTGTTAACTTTATGAAGTACTTGCCACGTTTCTTCCGTTACTACTCTGGCCAACACTCTGAAGGGGCTTTTCCACCTGGAAGACAACCCAGAAGTAATCAGAGAGTAGAGGAGCTTTCAGATGCTTTCCACAACACACTACATAGTGGCAGGATGGACTCGCGTCCCGAACCGAGTCGACCCTCTGGTCATAATAGCAACGTTCCTGGCGTCCCATCCATCACTTCCATGGCCCACTATCCCCTGCTGCCATCCCGGTGAGATGGTGGGCCATTCAACGACAGGCTGTATTCAGTTCATCCTGAGGGTCCTGTTCCTGTACGTCCTGCTCCTGCACTGCAGCAATTGGACGCCATGGACCAGACCGTTCAGCCTTCGTTCCACAGACTCCCCCAGGACAGAGGCAATCTGTATGTCCAGGAAACCCATGGTGTCCCTTTTTCCTCTCTGCTCCAACCCACCCCATTACCCATTCCAAGTACCTTGGTACCCCTCTACGTCACACCCATACCCCTCTTCCTTGTATCCACCTTCAGTCATGGGTGACCAAACTCATACAGCTACCCCAAACCATCAGCGGTTACTTACTCCATGACCCGTGTGTAGCTGTGCCACAACTAGTATTCTGAAGGTTTACCCACACATCCCGGACAATACGCCCTTCAGCTGATGAACATGGCATCACAGCTTTTCCACCAACAGCGACCTCAGTAACTGACTGCTGTATGCACATGTACGCTATCGCGCGCGCGTTCGTGTGTGTGTGTGTGTGTGTGTGGGGGGGGGGGGGGGGGGGGGGGGAGGAGTGGGGGGGGGGGGGGGGTGCGTGTGTACATACATGTGTGCGTACACGGATGCGCGCACCTATAACACCTTTTTATTGGAGTGAAAATAGTTTTTTCCCATGACAATCGACATCGATATATTAAGTCTGAACGTTAGTATGGTGAATGTGTGTCTTTTGATATCGGACCTGGGAACTTGTAGTGACTTCTGCCTGGTGACTAATTTGGACCCTTGAACCTTCGATTTGGCGGACTACGATAATTTCTGTTGTTGTACCTTATCTGCTTTTCTTATTTTATTTTCTTTTTTTTTTTGAAGATTGTTGTATTTGTCTGTTATTTTGTTGGTACACTAATGTATATATATATATATATATATATATATATATATATACATTTTTTCCTATCAGAGTGAGTGCGTGCATGAATGTTAGAGATTATTTTGTAAAGAATGACTTTTCAATGAACAATAAACAAGTAGGGTAGGTATTGTTCCCATAAGAAAACCTAGCACAGAGTAACTTTTATTCAAGACTGGCACAGCCTTTTTAAACTTGAATAAAGTCGGACAAATACAAAGACGAACAATCTAATAGTGGGGGGAAACCAAGCGCAGGCCAACAACCCCACCGTCATCACAGTAATGACTTGGCAAAGATTTGGACATGGGGGGGGGGGGGGGGGGGGGGGGGGGAGGGGGGGGGGGTGGTGGGGGAGGTGTTGAAGATGAAAATGGGGAACATGAAATTAACAAAATATATTGTAAATATGAACACTTTCCTCTAGCTGCATGAGCGAACAATTGTAGTCCCTCTCGAAGGCAGATCTATTTGTATTGCCTGCTCCTAGGCCTTTCGACTGCTGGATCGGACTCATCAGGGAGACACCGCTGGTTGTGTCTGTGCTCCTGGTGTCAAATAGAGACACACCACAGTCCATAACACTATGGTGTTCTCATCACCAAGGGTTCAAAAAAGAATGCAACAGCACCCCCAAAGCAGCCAACGAAGGGTAGTAAATGAAACAAAATGAAAGTGTGGGGAGGAAAAAAAAGATGCTGAAAAACTAAAGACCTCATGCAAACAGTATAAAATGTTGGGGACAACCTTTGAGCCTACCCCAGAGGATTAATTCTCTCTCTCTCTCTCTCTCTCTCTCTCTCTCTCTCTCTCTCTCTCTCTCTCTCTCTCTCTCTCTGTCTGTGTGTGTGTGTGTGTGTGTGTGTGTGTGTGTGTGTGTGTGTGTGTGTGTTGTGTGTGACCTCAACAGCTCGATGTATTTTGATAATCCCTAAAGTTTTCAATGGATTGTCTTAGCAAACCTTGTAGTATGTTGGCTCCAAACATGACGGAGACAATTTACTGGGTATCATGGAATGCCCGAACGTATCTGTAAGCTGGGAATTCGGTGTTCATGGGTAATTCAGGGATTTGAAAAGAATTTGGCGGTGCAGAACTCTTGCCTTGTATGGATAGACTACGGATGGAAAACGGAAAACCCACGCAGATTCAATGAAGCAGCTGGTTCAATACGTACAAAATCCATACATCTATACATTTAGTTTCAACTAGTCTGAGATTGGATAGTTTTCTACATAAAATTAAGATTAATGCTCGTAATGACAAACATTGTTATATATGCTGCTGTGTTGACAGTGTGAACTTTCATGTTTTGTTTGTGTGGAAGTAACTCGACAAGTCTGTACCAGCTGTTGTCAGTCAGCATTCTGCGTCCACTGGAGTGTCATGAGATTACCCATGCACATCCTGAAAAAAAAACAGTGGAAGAAAAAAGTGGAAAAAATACAGCTGGAGAACGGCTACCAGTACCAGTTGCCTTGGAGCTGAAATAGAGCCTGAAAATAACCCCTCAAATCGAGGAAGATTATTTCAGAAAGCACAGTGCCGTGCGTTACACTACGACTGCAAGAATAAAGTCTAGAAAAAAAAAAACAGACACAGAATGAAATCAAAGTGCTCCTGCTTACTGATATTAACAAGTTAATTGATATAATGGAAAAAATAACCTTTCCTTTCGAGAATACAAACAAAAGACGACGGCAAACGTAGGTATTCCATAAAAATCTGTTGAAGAAGGCTACTCAAAGGGAAGAAGTAGAAAAATCGTCTGAGCCAATGACCATTATTTCTGAGATGAGCAGTGAGCAAAAAACTGCTGCTCCATGCGGGAGAGGTTCCTGAAACGTTCTAATCGACTGTGAACAATTATGCATTTTTAACCTGGCGAGATCCACAGAATCAAGTTCACACAGAACGTAAACATGTAAAAAAAAATCGATCAAGCGGAAGATTGAAGTGATGGCTTGGGTAAACGAGTTTCCTAATCGATTTGTAAACATTCCATTAATTATCGGACAGACTGAGCAGCATGGAAGAGTTTCTGCATCTGTTCTAGTTAGAGCGAAACCATTCCTAAAGAAAATACAGATGATTAAATATTGATGTTACTTTATGCTATCTAGTAGTAACAGTGCTTTTTTTTTTTAATCCATTCTCATAAATGATGATTCTGTGTGTTCATTGACTTGGAGGCTTGTTGATAATTGCTCTTTAAATTGATGAGTATATAATAATTTTCAAATTCCTTACTTCTCAAATAAATGTGCATGATAACGTTAGTCTGTGAATCAGTTGATTGTTTTCAGTTTACAAAAGCGATGCACATTTTATTTTTACATCTATATCTCAAATAACTTTATGAACAAATTCACATGATGAATTTCGTTTTTAATTTTACATTTGTAAATATAGAATTTAGCCTGAAGCCGGGTAAGGTCAAACACTAAATCAGATCTAAAATCTGTCTCAAGTCCAGAGAAATCCTATTTTTCATTTAAGAAAGTGTATGTCTCATGATTACCTTTATCGTTTGTTCGAATTGTTCCCTAAAGGCATTAACATACATACACATCTAGAACGTATGTTCTATTCTGTTCTTTACATGATGGCAAAATCTACATTTATATTAGAAATGACACCCATGCACATCAACACTACAAGAGTTGGTAGGATTTTGTGTATCAATCTAATCTGAAACTACTGAAACTTTGTTTTCTGAATATTTTTGTATCAGTTTGTTGTTGTCTCGTTCGTCGGTTATCAGATAGATTCTCCCGTCTCCTCGACAAAGGTGGCAGTACGTCGCAGGTCCGCCAGTCCTCCGTAGAGCTTCCGGGCCACTGGTATTGGGTTGGGCCAGGTTTTCTCTCGGAGCGCTTGGTGGAGCGGGCAGGACTGCAGCAGATGTTCTGTTGTCTGGCTGCCTGTTCTGCAGGGGCACTGCTCTGTGTTGCCGTTGCAGAGTTTAATGAATAGGTGGTGTTTCAGGCGGTTGTGGCCTGTCCTGAAACTTAAAAAGGCTACCTGTTCTCGACGAGTCAACAGGTAGTACGGGTCTGCTCTGTTGTGGAGTGGATGCTGCTGTTTCCACTTGTTCTGCAGCTCGCCTTAATGATGGTCCTGGATTAGAATAGGTTTAAAAAAGTTCGGACCTGTGACGTCACGCGAGTACCCGAATTATTTTCCTTGCAGCAATAACGACTGAATCAACACGTAAGCATTCGATCACTGGACCTGCTACTACTGGACAGGAAAGCATTGCGATGTCGCTGAACGTATGGGGGAGAAATGACATCAGTCTACATCAGTTTTCAGCTGACGAGCACATCTAAAACAGGAATAGATTCTTCTAATACACACACAGAAGAATGGATTGTTTTTTTAGTCACACACACACACACACACACACACACACACACACACACACACACTGATAGGTTGGTACAGTTCTGTCAAGCCCATGTCTGTGTAATGTGGAAAAAAGGAAAAGGAATATAGCATGTTTACTAACTTAGCTCTACAATGTATAGTGTAAAATTGTCTCACCCTGTGGGCTGAACAGAGAAACTATACATTAGTAATACATTATAATGCTCTGTAGGCTTACAGTTTCTTCACGTTTGTTTCTCCAATGCTGCTAAGCATGTTCACAAAATTACAAGAGGTTATTTTTGGTCATTGAAGCGAACGATTGCAAAAATCCTTCTCCGAAACCGTTAAAAACGTTCTTTGTCTCGAGTATATCCATCTGAAGGCGTGTACTCTCCATCGTTGTTTGAAGTCACAGTAACAGCAATTCAAACGTTAAATTCAGATCGAACGTATGTCAAAGTGCCAATCCAAGATTTAATTGAAATATATAAGAAACTCCAACTTACTTCAATTTAGTTCTCATGCACACCAATATGCCCACGAAAAGTTTCGTTATCTTGTCATTCGCCAATTGCTGTTAAGAAAACAATTGTCGATCATTTTCAGGTGTTGTTCTCTTCCTAAAGGCCATCGGCAAAGTTCGAGGGGTTCAGAGTTAGATGGAAGGGTCTGTATGCCGATGTCGGTACCATTCATGCAACCAATTCGTCCAATTATTAAGAGAAAAACTGCAAGCGTCTGCCTCATTGACTGTAATCCTAAGCCCTTGTACTTTACCACGAATTAAGGAGTTGCTCCCCCTGAAACATTGATTGACGGAGCAGAGAAGAAAGTTTGAAATTATTGATTTAATCACTTCTGGCCTACCAGAATGATTTTAAACTCCGTACTCTAGGGTTGTCAGTTTCTTTGGCAGATAAACACACAGCGACAAAATTGCAAAAACACTCATGGTCTTTAAGAGACTTCATGTGTTTGTCTAACATATTCACTGTGTCAGAACTGCTTTGCATGAACTTACAAAAATTTCCAGTTTATTTTTTTCTCGGAAAAAAAAAGCAGATACCATTTCATTAGGTTTGAATTCAAGAGCGGGAAGTCATAAAAAAAATCCGAGGATGAAGCTGATCCTAAAAAAGAGCCTTATGACATAATTCATTCTTACTATGGCTTCTCCGGAATGCGTTTTCTAACATAGTCCATGGCCTTGTTGGCTCGACTTGACTACTTTCTGGATTTTCTTGGCATCCTGTCCTTTTTTAACGCATGTTTACCATCTCTGTCTGTTTCTGTCTCTCTCTCTCTCTCTCTCTCTCTGTCTGTCTGTCTGTCTGTCTCTCTCTCTCTCTCTCTCTCTCTCTCTCTCTCTCTCTCTCTCTCTCTCTCTCTCTCTATCTATCTCTCTCTCTCTGTTGCGTTTCTTTTTCAGTGTGACCATTACTTCATTTGTGTTGATCCCAGTCCATGTCTGTTGGTTTGCACATATCATTTTCCAGATCTTGAGGTCTTCCTTTGCCACATACCGTGTCTCCTTAACTTTCCATTTTTTACCAGTTCTTAACTTGGCTGGATTGATCTCACAGCAATGTCTCTCGCGTTTTCAAGTATGATTAGCAACCCCGGTTTTCCCCACTTTGTCCACCTTAAGGATGGATTTAGGACTTCATAGGAAGCTCCAGCTTTCCTTGGAGCCAGTAGAGTGCAGCGTCAATAAGAGCTGGTGGAACATTAAGCCATTGCCTCGTATTTTGGGGTGAATTAGGCCACAATTAATTATACCCTGCTAGTGTCCATTTTGTATATCAGTAGTAGCTGAAGAATCTGTAGTGTAAGTATGAACAGTAGGCAGCAGGTATTGTGTTTGCTGGGAAAGCCACACTGATCTATGAACTGCATGCCTTCTCCTGTCATTGGCTTTGTTGTCTCTCATCCTTTCTTTATCTTCCGAGGAGTTACCATACCCCTTTCCAAGATTGTTGACTAATCTTCCATCACTGTTGGGATAGCTTGCTAATTACATTGAACGTAACTTCTGCAGTTACTTTTCCTGCAGTCTGCAGGGAGAGGCTTCATGACTTCTCTGGTCTGAAGTTATCTTGAATGAAATAACTCGCTCGTCTAAGTGCTTCAATAGTTTGTGTATTTAATGCTTTTTTGTGAAAGGAACTGCTTTGCCATCCGTGAAAGCTTTTAGAAGAGGCATTTGGTTTCGATTCTAGATGTGTGCTTACCATGTAATGGCTCATGGCTGCCTTCAGATTAACAGCAAAAACAATACTGGGGAAGTTACACAGCCCACTTATATCCCACCATCTAGACTGATACCGTCTTTTGTGCATTCGTATATATAGAATCTCACGGAAAAACCATAGAAATTCTTCTTCAATATATTTTTGGCATGTTCCTTGGGACATAATGCTTCTCGACAGCCAGACTGTTGAACTGATACAGACTCTCGTTTGTCAGATTGAGACACTCCACGTTGAGATTTTTTTTTCGCTTTGCCCCTGCCTTTCTGTAGTTCTCTCAAATCATAGTTGCACGTTCTACAAGGCCAGACACATTCTGGATGCCCAACTGTATGGATTGACAGTGCCAAAGTGCTCTTTTTTTCTTCGAGGTACTAAGTTGGCCTACTCAACTTTCAGAAGGGAGGCTGGACTGAACTCATCGGTGTAACTCGGGTTCTGCTCTTTTGGAATGTACACTCCATCAGCTGCTATCGATTTGTCTCTGATCTTGAAGTTCTTCCATTCTGACTCTATCAGATTATAAAGCCACTTGGGACATTGGGGTATTTCTTATACAATGGTATTTTTTTCTACTGTGAGTGTCCCTGAATTTGGCCGCTTGAATAGAGTCCTGGAATACTAAAAGAGATCTCTGAAGACACAATCTTGGATTTATTGTATATTCAAGTTCTCCGTCTTGCTGATTCTTCCTTGTGTGTTGTTTTTTCCGGTCCTCCCGGAAAAACTCTTCGAACCTTCTTTCTCATTTTTGAAGCAATCTTTGTTGGTACTTCTTGAAATTCCTCTTTTCTACAGATGTCATCCTTGTTATGCCGGGTGCCTGGCTATTTGAGGTGTCTTTACTTATCGTTGTTTTACTCTTTAACCATCCCTGCAATTTCCGCATGCAATGTCTCCAAATGTGTCTAATTTGTACTCCAGTGCGCGTTTTTCTATTAACGCATCCAGTTTATTGTCCATGTTTTCCTCTCATTCCTTTTTAGGACTTGAAGATGGCAAGCTGAGTTTCTCTCGCGTTTCATACCAAGAGCCCATTCAAATTCCTCTTTCAAACAGTCAGCATGAATATCCTTAGCACTGTAGTTTAAATCCAGGTCTTGATTTGTTGACGTTTTAATCTACTGGAACAGTACTTTTCTGTACATTCATCTGTCTGTGTCCTGCCCTTTTTTGCCCATTGGATTTTCATGCCATGCTTTGTGGAGAGTTTTCCCCTCCAGAGAGACACAAGAGAATTCCACTTGTACATTACTTACAGTCAGTTGTCGATTTCAAATCCTGATCGGATGGGTGTCGATAGATTTATCGTTCTATCCCCCTTTCGATGATTCTGGAGAGTCTCTTGTGTTTTGGTAGCAGTAGTGGGTAAGAAAAAAAGCAAAATGATGAGCAATCCCACAAAGCCCATAAACCTGCTCTGCCCAGACCCCCTTTAGACTGCTCCGGAAGTCAACAGTCGAGCTTTGTGTCAGTAAAGCGAAATTCTAATGAAGTTTGACGGTTGAGTGTCTTCTGTGAATACCCCCCCCCCCCCCCCCCCCCAACCCAGACAAGTGTTTTGAGCCCTGATTTTTTTTTCAGCTGGCTTCCCATTGCCTTCAGGGATCTGGTTCTCATCTCAGTGGAAGAAGAGGGCTGTTACACGAGATCGTCTGCCGATGCACCTACGACCCCTCTTGGTCCAACCTCCACGGCAAGGGCTGCTTTGTCTTTAAAGACACGTTTCTTTAACTCCTGGCTGTACACGAAAGAGCCATACGTGTTACGGATAGGTGCTTGGTGCGTGCGTGTCTGTGTGCCTGACTCTCCCAGAAATATGGATGCGTGTTCGTGCTTTTCCTACCACACACACCCACTCAACCGCACACAGACAGCCAGGCGACACAATCGTAATTATTTTCTTATTTTTTTTCTTACGCCGCCTGGACCAGCCAACACATACAAAACATCATCAACAAACACCAATAAACACGAGTAGCCAAGATGGAGCACACCACAACTATGGGTGTACAATATTAATATGTATATGTGGCGCACACACCAACAGTCTGTCACAGGCACTGTCTGGCCTGGTTTCACAGTCCTCGACTGAAACTATTCTTACGCAAAAGAGCGCTGAATGACGAAGAAGCTCTGCACGAGTGACTAATCTGGCATAAAAGTGTTACAATGGGGCGCAGTCTGCAAGTAGGGGTAGACGCAGGTGAAGAATAAAGACGACGCGACGACACTGCGACTGTCATTAGGGGTAGTGACTAGCAAGTGTCGGCAAAACGATGCAGTGACTGTCAGTAGGGGCAGTGACTTGCAAGTGACGACGGAACGATGCAGTGACGTCTCTGTCCACAGGAAGTAACCATCTACCCCCCCCCCCCCCCCCACACACACACACACACACAAACAAACTGACTCAGCCCGATAACATTGAAGTAGCACTCTGCTACTTTTGAGGCACCCAGCCTCCACTTCCAGGAGCAGTGGCTCTGTTACTGCACAGCAACAAGGGTCTCACAACGCGCCAGGTCGACGACACGAAGGGTCTCACAACGCGCCAGATCGACGACACGAAGGGTCTCACGACGTGCAGGAACGACGCAAGATTATAACATAATGTTTTACAATTTACAAGATCACAACCTCTCAAGAGAAAACGTTTTCATTCATCTTTAAAAAAAATTATCTGACGCAACTATTCCCCCATCATTAATATCCATCTTACATACATGACACAATCTTTGCGCATTCCTGTTTAGCACTGGGCAGATGCTCAGTATACCCCCATAAAATAGCATAAGCTGGCTAAAAATAACTCTTAGCATGCTTTCCATACATTCCCATTATCATAAGAAAGCAATTATCAAAATAATTTCACTGTCGAAATGATTTCCATACTTTCCTATCCATCAGTAATGAATACATAAGAGAAAGATTATGCATCACTGGTATCCATCAGCAATACATACATAAAATGAGAAAAGTTTCCATTTAGCTCCCCACATCGGAATCTAGAATGCATCAAAAGATTTCCTTTTGCATTCTACAGTATAAATAAGCATAATTCGGAAACACTATGAACACACAACAGTTCCATAGCTCACCTCCGGAGCTCACCATCGTAACCCTTTAGCAAAGAATAAACAACAACTTCGTTTTTTTTTTTCGCTTTTTGAGACGACAATAAAGCATAAGCCAAGTCCCATTTCGATCACAGCATGCTTCCTCTTCTTTCTATCTGACGGAGGTTAAACGATAATTTACTCCTACCCTGTAGCAAATTAAAAGCATAGCAAAGCCATGAATGTTTTCTCTCTGGATCTGGATCTGGATTGGTACGTCGCTAAAACATCCATTTACTGGCATAGGCGCCACGGTGGGGGGTGGGGGGGGGGGGGGGGGGGGGGTGCGCAGTGTGATGATATTATCGGCTTCTGGCTTTTGCCAGAGCCGACTTGAAGCTGTCGACTGACTTTTGGTGGACGATGTTATCGTCGAGGTGGTTCCATTCAGTTGTTGTCTTTGGGAAGTATGAGTTACGGTACTGATCGGTGTGCGTTTCAGGAACGCAGTAGTACCTATCATTGTTTCGTATGTAGTTTCTCCACTGGGTTTTGTGTCAGGTGCGTACTGTTGTCTCTTGTGGAGCGGATGCGTCGCCCCCTGGTTTCTGAGGTGTGATGAAGTCACTTGGGTTGATCGCTGGGACCAGATCCTCAACCGCCTTGTAAAATAATCCTAGACGTAGTTGAAGCCGCCGTTCTTGGAATGTAGCGAGCTCATGTTTTCCCAGCAGACCCGTTATGAAGCCTTGCGTGGTGGAGTGGTAGTCCATTACTATGAAGCTCTCTGTATTTCTTTGTATGCGCTCCAGCATGTTGATCTCTTGCTGCACGTGCAGGCTCCAAATGATTGCTGCATACTCCAGGACAGGGCGTACGAGTGCGAGGTAGGCATTTCTTCGGCAGGAGGTAGGGCTGTGCCTGAGATTCTCTCTTTTCCTTTTAAAAACACAAAAACCTTCACTGAGGAAGTTACAAACGCCTAACCATGGGAGAAACGATTTCGATTTAGACTCTCACTTTTGTTAACTAACTCGACATATCTGGCTGTCAAAACAACAGAACTGAATCCCTCGTCGGCTGGACTGGGTAGGTGAACTAGCCGGAATTTTTTCAGAGACTGGTTGGCTACCCGCGCTCACTCGGCTTATATGGTGTACAGGTGAACACCAGTCAACCAACCTAACCTACCGGTTTTTCTGTAAGCTTGCTCCGGTAAGCGGAGTTTTGAAAAAAACTGTGATCAGACTAAAACGCTCGGTCACAATACGCCATTTTTTTTTTTTTTTAAATTTTGATTTTTAATGTATGACAATGATGAAGATGATGATAATGGTGATGAGGATGAGATTGATAAACAACGAAAATAAGAACAATTATAGCATTCAAAATGAAATTTGAAATGAAACGATGATGATGATGATGATGATGGTGGTGGTGGTGGTGGTGGTGGTGGTGGTGATAAATAACCACAGTAATAAAAATCATGGTAATCAAAATGAAAACTGTAACGATTTTGATGATGATGATGATGATGATGATGATGATGATGACTGTGATGGTGATGATGATGATGATATAATGATGATGATGATGATGATAAATAATAATAATAATAACATATAATAAAAATAATAATAATAATAATAATAATAGTAGTAATAATGATAATTACACTAATGAAATTTGTAACAATCATGATGGTGACGATGAACATGAAGATGATGATAAAGATGATGATGATGATGATGATGATGATGATGATGATGATGATGATGATGATGATGACGACGACGACGACGAAGACGACGACGGAATATTAATATTTAGGCCGTAAGAAAAGACAACCAACTGATACAGAAGCTTTCTGAATCACTCGTTGACCTTTCTGTCAATAGGCCATCTTTTCTCACAATGGTGAATAACAACAACAGCAGCAGCAACAACAACAACAATAGTGATAATGATAATAACAATGATGATGATAATACTAACAACAATAGTAATAATAATAGTAATGATACTAATAATAACAATGATAATAGTAATGATGATGACGATGCTGCTGATGATGATATTGACAGTAATAACCTTAATGCTAACAACAATGATAAATATAATAATAATAAATAATCTACCATGACCAGCTCCAACCCAGAGTTGAATTTGCTATGGGCTCAGTTGGGAAGCCTGGGCCCAGGCAGTTGAATTTCATCCACTGAATGGATGTGTCTCTGAGAGTGTTGCTCAAATTTCCTGACCAACACTGCAGGGTGTCGTGTATCTCTCGGGTCTTGTTGACGCCGGGATATATTATGAAAGGATGCGTAGAGTACAGCCCTGTCATGCAGTCTCAGAACAAAAATGGCAATCCATAGCATCATTTTCATCATCCTCATTCTCATCGATCAGCAAAAAAATGTCTCAAATTCTGTAGCCCTTCATGCCATGCTCTCGTGGTGGCTTGAGTTTCGATGACCGCTCCACGTCAGTGGCCTTGGTTTGGTTACGTCGGGGTCACCGGTATCGGCGAGTCCATAAGGGCTGTCGCTGGACGGACGGTAGCGCCCTCTGGAGCGAGAACTCACTCACGCCGGCTCTACGACTGAGTAATTATTGTCGTCAGTAGGGGGCTTAGTCGGTGGTGTCCTGCGTATGTTAGATCAGAACAGGCGCCACTGAACACCACCGAAGTGACTCGGCAACAGTGAAAAGCCCCCTCCAGTGGGTTGCCTCTTGACGACTTGACATTGACTGCTCCCTGTGGATTGCCAGTGCCGGGGGCATTGGTGGGACCGACCGGGTTGTGGCTGTGAACGGGGTCTTGGAATGAGCGGCGTGGGTGCATAGCCACTGAGGTGGCACAGATAGTACACAAAAAAGGAAAACAATAACGACAGCAACAACAACGATGATGATGATGATGATGATGATGATGATGATGATGATGATGATGATGATGATGATGGCGATGATGATTGTGATGATTAGTAGGCATCCGTCAGTCTCGGAAAACTATGGAGTTGCGCTCTAGGTGTCTATTCTGGTACAGCGATGGGTGTGGCTGGCCAGTCCGACGCGGGAAATGACAGTCCCTGTGGCAGAGGGCACAGGTGAAGTCTGACGCTGGTCTGTCTGCCTGGACTGCAGCCTTTCTTCTCATTCTCTTGTCCCCGTGCTGCTGAGCGAGTGTCTCTTCGAACTTGGAGAGACCTTTCTGCACAGTCTGTCTCCAGGCTGATCGTTCGAGGGCTGTTGCTTTCCAGTTGTTCTGGTCAATGTTCAAGGCTTTTAGGTCCCTCTTGCACACGTCTTTGAATCGCAGCTGAGGTCTTTAGGGATCCGTCCGTCATCCATACGCACGACATGGCCGAGCCAGTGCATACGTCTCTCTGTTTCAGCAGCGTGTACATGCTGGTGTATCCGGCTCTTTCCGAGACAGTGTTGTTTGGGACCTTGTCCTGCCAGTGATGTTCAGAATGCGTCGGAGGCTACGCATATGGAAAGTATTGAGCTTTCGCTCTTGTCGGGCACGCAAAGTCCAAGACGTGCTCACGACACAGGCTCTGTAGATCTGGATCTTTGTGTGCTCGGTCAGCTTCTGTTGTTCCATGCTTTCTTTGTCAATCTGGTCATGGTGGTAGCTGCCTTGCCGATGCGCCTGTTGAGATCTGCGTCAAGTGAGAGGGTGTCTGAGATATTTGAGCCCAGATAAACAAAGTCATGGACGACATCCAGTTCATGGTCATTGATGCTGATGACTGGGGGAGAGTCAATATCCTGTCCCATGACCTGTGTTTTCTTCAAGCTTATGGTAAGCCTGAAGTCTTGGCAGGCATCGCTGAAGCAAGTCATGAGCTGCTGTAGGTCCTCGGCTGAGTGGGCGGTTACTGCTGCGTCGTCTGCAAAGAGGAAGTCACGCAGGCGCCTCAGATTGACTTGTCTTGGCTCTTAGTCTGGAGAGGTTGAAGAGCTTTCGTCTGTCCTGGTTCGGAGGTAGATACCTTCAGCTGCAGACCAAATGCGTGTTTCAGCATCACAGCAAAGAAGATTCCAAACAGGGTGGAGCCAGGACGCAACCCTTTCATCAGTCTTGGGGAGGATCTTGAAGAGGCCATCCCTGCTGACCAGATCGAAAGCCTTTGTGAGATCTATGAACGCAATGAAGAGTGCCTGCCTTTGCTCTCTACATTTCTCTCTGAAGTTGTTTAAGGGAGAAAATCATATCTATAGTGGGTCTGTTGGCATGGAAACCGCACTGTGATTCAGGATAAACTTGCTCTGCAAGTACCTGGAGCCTCTTCAGTACTACTCGTGCAAAGACTTTCCCAACGATACTAAGGAGGGATATGCCACGATAATTATTGCAATCGCTTCTGTCACCTTTGTTTTTGTACAGTGTGACGACGTTAGCATCCCTTATGTCTTGTGGTACTTCGCCTTCACTCCAGCAGAGGCAGAGGATTTCATGCAACTTGGTGATAAGTGTCTCTTTACAGCACTTCAGTACTTCGGCAGGAATACCGTCTTTTCCTGGTGCCTTGCCAGAGGCAAGACAGTCCAGGGCTTCGTTGAGTTCGTCTATGGTTGGTTATCTGTCAAGCTCTTCCAGTTTTGTAGGCACTCTATGGCATTCAGCGCATCTCCTGTGACTACATTTTCCTTTGTACATAGCTCAGTGTAGTGTTCTACCCAGCGCTCCATCTGTTGTTCTCTGTCCTGAATCACCTCTCCTGTAGTTGATTTCAAAGGGGCAGTTTTCTTCTGTGTTGGGCCCAGTGCCTGCTTGATGCCGTCATACATCGCCTTAATGTTTCCTGTCAGCTGCGATCTGGATCTGGGAGCAGAGCTGAAGTGGTGATCCACTTTGTACATTCAGCCCTGTCACTAACGAAGAGGTTTTGGTAATTTTGAAAAAAAATCAGCTCCCAAAACTTGTGATCTTGACCCATTCCCCACGCCCCTGCTCTATGAATGCTTGGAAACTGTTTTGCCTTTTTTGACAAAGATGATCAATGATTCCCTGATGCTCACAAGAGTGCGATTGTACCCCCTCTATTGAAGAAGCCAACACTGGACCCTAACGATCTGAAAAGTTTCCGTCAAGTTTCCAATCTGTCGTTTTTGTCAAAGATTATTGAGAAAATGGTGTTGTCTCAGCTTTCCACTCATTTTCGTCCAACCAACTATTCAGTATCCATCAGTCGGCCTATAGATCCGGCCATAGCACGGAAACTGCTCTGATGAAAGTTGTAAATGATCTCCTGCTTTCTCTTGATGAAGGAAAGCTCTCTGTTTTGACATTGTTAGATCTCTCAGCCGCATTCGACACCATTGATCACAGCATTCTTCTCTCTTGTTTAGAATATGTGTTTGGTGTTTCTGGCACAGCCCTTCACTGGTTTGAGTCATGCCTGTCCAACCGCACTCAAACTGTTTCTATTCAAAACTGCAAATCTAACCCATCGTTAATCACCCATGGAGTGCCACAGGGTTCTGTCCTTGGTCCAGTTTTGTTTGTTTTGTATACACACCCTTGTCTGATATCATCTCATCTCACTCTGTTCTGACTCACTCTTTTGTAGATGATACTCATTTACAAAAGTCTGCAGAATCCAGCCATGTCAACGAGCTGGTTCAGTCAATGCAAGCATGTATTCAGGATGCTAAATCAGGGATGACATTTAACAAACTCAAGTTAAACGATGAGAAAACTGAAGCTTTAGTCATTTCTTCATCAAGAACGTCACTGTCTGCTCCATTACCGGACTCGCTTGCTGTTGGTGATGCCACTGTTCCATTTTCAAAATCAGCAAAGAATCTTAGCGTTGTTCTTGACTCACATCTGACAATGAATGCTCAGGTCATGAACGTAATTCGTACAGTTAACTTTGGACTCGTCGTATCAGCTCAACTCGCCATGTCCTCTCAACTGAGGCAACAAAAACTCTCGTTTCGGCATTTGTGCTCTCCCGTCTGGATTATTGCAATGCTTTTCTTGTGAATTGCCCACAAGAACTTTCACAACGAATTCAGTGTTTACAAAATACTGCAGCACGCCTGGTCTTGAGGGTTCCCCGTAGAGACCACATCACCCTGCATCTCCACACTCTACACTGGCTCCCCATAGAAGCACGCATTAGATGCAAAATTGCATGCATGTGTTTTCGTGCCATCAGTGGATCTGGCCCTGTCTATCTTTCTCACCTGGTTAGCAAGAAACCGCCAAGAACACTCCGCTCATCATCCGACACTCTCACCCTCTGCAAGCCACGCGTTTCAACAAAACCTATGGTGAACGTTCGTTTCTTTTTGCAGCTCCTTCTGTTTGGAACTCTCTCCCACTTTCGATCCGCTCTGCCAAAACTGACTCTGCTTTCCGCTCTGCACTCAAAACCCATCTGTTTATGGAATTTTCTTTATAGAAAAACATTTTTGTCCTGGTGTTGGGTGTGTCATTGCGTTACGTGTTGTAAGTGTTGCCCCTGAAAAACTGACAATGCGTGTGTGTGTGTTTGTGTGTGTGTGTGTGTGTGTGTGTGTGTGTGTGTGTGTGTGTGTGTGTGTGTGTGTGTGTGTATGTGTGTGTGTATGTGTGTGTGTGTGTGTGTGTGTGTGTGTGTGTGTGTGTGTGTGTGTGTGTGTGTGTGTGTGTGTGTGTGTGTGTGTGTGGTGTGTGTATGGTGTCAGTGTTGGTTGGCCAGCCACCCCCCCTCCCCCCCTCCTTTCTATGTTACATTGTCATGATTGATGAGGTGACTGGGTTTATGGTTTAGTATAGTGATTTCTGTTTTTATATGTTTATAGCTAAATATTGTGAAGTGCTGTGAGCTCTAGTGAGAAAGGGCGCTCTATAAATTTACGTTATTATTGTTCTTATTTATTATTTCACCACGAAACAAAGACGAAAACACTGTTTTCTGCAAACCACAAACAGAGGAGAAAAGAAACGCACTACTCTAGCACATTACAAACATAGAGAGCAATGCACACAAGCTGCAACATGTAATGAACAGAGACAGGAATGGCTGAACATGAAGTATACACTTCTTGTTTTTTTATCATTAAGTCTCCCAAAAATTATTCCACACAATCTTCGTGTTCATTCTACAAATAAAAAAAATGCTTACACCAATTTAAAAAACGATATTCATCAGTTAGTCCTAATTTCTGTCAAATGTTTTAGCATTATTTTCCAGTTATTTTGACCTTCTACTTTTTCTCACTATTTTCATTGCTCCTCCTACTTTTCAGCTGTGGGTTTTCTATTAAACAGTGCCCAGAATATTTCCCTGAAGTGAGACCCCATAGTGTAATAGATGACGATGTTGAAGGTTGAATTTATAAAAGCTGAATGACTCAACAATCCACATTACACATAAGAAGAAGTTTTTTGGTTCGTCGCCCAGCGTTCATTTCTGGAAAAAAGATTCGAACAAAGCGCTCTAGAGCGAACGGAGATGAGCAAACAATAAAGAAGATGGAGTTACGGACAAGAACCTTGGTCAGGGCCAGTTCACGGGGAGAGAGTGATGACGAGCTTTGAGATCGCCATGACATTGCCTGACGAAGTTTCAGGACCGTCACGATTGTCATTACTGTAACTGTGATCATCGACGCCCCAGGGAGACCAACACCAAATACGGAACTTTCAAGATTATTGATGAGCTCTCTGTGTGCCTTGTAGAATCGTCCCTCGATAGCTGTCTTGACAATCGCGCCTGATGTTGGATCATATACACATCCAATGCGATATCGAAAACTCACAATAAAATACAGACCAAATACCAAGGCGGATATCAAAAGGATCAAAACCATCATCGTTCTAGTGCGTAACAGACTGCGAACTTTGAGAGGATTGAAAACACACAGACATCTCTCTGCAGCAATGACTGCAGAACGAATTTGTGATATGTACATAAATGAATAGCAGATAACTGGACAATTCAGATTCACCAAAAAAGTTTGAATTGGGCCAAATCTTTCCCTTGTAGAGAATTGTAGAAAGAGTGTTCCCCGTGATGCAATATCACCGTTGTCAGATACATACCATCAGCAAAGGACAAGGCAAACAGACAGAGATTAACGCGATCCTTCAGTCCCTGTTTGTAGAACACCACCATGTTAATGACGTTAGCCAGCCCACCAATCAGAAATAACAATCCTAACACGTTGTTCTTGATCGTGCGCATTGTGTTTTCTACTTCTGCACTGACAATGTTATCAGGATTGTCCCAAGGCAAATACTCCATCTCACTGAATATAACAGGGATGCATCTTCACGAAGGGACATGTTGTCCGCAACAGTCTGCCAGTATCCTGAGAAATTAACATTGGAGATCGCATTGTCAGTCATTGGAACACGTGGAGGCGATGTTTTCACGTCCCACTATTAACAGTTGATGCCATTTTTATATCTATTTTCACCACAAATTTTCATGGACCTGGGTTCTTGTCCACACTGTTGATAATTTTAATGATAACAGAGAGAGAGAGAGAGAGAGAGAGAGAGAGAGAGAGAGAGAGAGAGAGAGAGAGAGAGAGAGAGAGAGATCAGAATCTTCACTTCACCAAAATGTTGTATGATGGAATACTTCAACACAAATTGTAAAGATGGAGGTATGGGTGTTCTAAGTTTTCTTTGCAACACAAAAGCACGGAAAAAACGTGGTTTCCATAGATTAGGCAACAGTACTTGTAATCGCAAAAGAAGATGTGTTTATATTCTTTGTTAAAACTTGTTACAAATAATAAGGTGTGTGTGTGTGTGTGTGTGTGTGTGTGTGTGTGTGTGTGTGTGTGTGTGTGTGTGCTCTCACAGTTATGTCTGAGAGGGTGGATGGGGGTGGGGTGGTGGTGGTGGTGGTTGGGGGATGGTAGTGGTTGGGGTGAGGTATGTGTATTTGGTGGGGTTTGAACTATTAATCACTCTATTTTTCGACCCTGTTGAATTCACTTTAGGCTGTGATTGTCCATTTTGATCTGTACAAACGGACAGACCGAAGGTTAGGCCGTGCTCTCTTCTTTCCTTCTCTCACTGTCTTTCTTCTGCCTCTCCACATTCCCTGATCTTCTTTAGCCTATGTAACCTTTTCTGAGAACACATTGCTTTTAACTTCAGATACTTCTTACCCCCCCACCCCCACCCACACACAATATATATATATATATATATATATATATATATATATATATTCACTCTAAGATATAGAGCAAAGTTTTGTTTTTATACTTGAATATTTCTTGCAGTCTTTGTAACACCAGGCTACTCTGTAAGTTGCTGGAATGGTGCTCGGTTACTTATCCTTGGAATTTATTAGTCAGTTATAATATAGTCCCTTGCAGATTCATTCCAAGACCTGGCCCTCAGCACTTGTGTCTAAGAGATTATCTTTTTAAATTTTCTACTGTTCACTAGAAAATGTAGCTTGTTTTGCTCGTTCGTGATTTTCCTTTTGCTTCTTAGGTGGCACCTGTAGTTGGGTTTTTGAAAACTCGGCAAACATACTGTGGTATTGCACACCAGCCTTTTTCTGGGATAGCATTC